>CAUYQG010158880.1:0-34016 GCA_963574415.1 Tarsius wallacei | reverse complement strand
ATCCTAACTCAGCTCTGATCACAGTGCTTTCCTGCAAGCTGCAATTAGGAGGCTGTCTTACCTCTCTTGCTAAAAATACTCCTTTGAAAGTCAGCTCTCAGCAGCCTGAGGGAGAATAACAAAGGGTGGGGAACAGTCCTTCTACCTTATTCCAGAGTGCTGCTGGTGCTTGTTTTCTGACTATGGTCCTAGCACTTGCCAGCAGCAATCTTTAAATTCTGTTATTTCCACCTAGAAACACTGAAATTTCCCAGTTCTGCTTTTTGTTTAGATTACTTCTAAAGTCACTTAATTTGCAGTGGCCAATAGTTGCTGTGTCTCTGTTAGTTTTTAAATGGGTGTGAAAACATTCGGAATATTGTGCTAATTAAAATATCCATTGCACAGCTACACTTTCTCAGGAGTAGGTCAAGGGGAGGCCTCTGGCAGCCCAGATCCCCTCCGGGGAGCAGGTTTGTAACTTCAGGTGGCTCAAGAATTGTCACTTTCCAATTGAGGCGCCTTGTGGGTCTTTTCCAAGGGCACCTCACCCTGAACACTACCTTACCAGGTTGTCAAGGATTTATATCACTCGATATATACAAAGCACTTTAAAAGAGGAGACAAATCAGCATCTGGCAAAGTGAATGTTTGTTAAAATAAAGTACAAGAAAAATAAATCATGCAGCTATCAAATATATAAAGAGTACAGAAAAGTCATGAGAAGACTTTACATGAGGAATTCTGTCAGTCTTGATACTACTATGTTTTAGGATAAAAAGTTAGCTAAAATATGAAACAAAAAAGAAAGGAGGGAAGAGACAGAAAGAAAAAGAAGGAAAGGCTGAGGGTGATGCAGTATTTCATTTGTCACATACTTAAAGTTAAAAATCTTGAAGTCACAGTCCTTCATATGTCTCTTTTTGCCATATTCAGTAAGTTTTCAGAGCCTACTTGCCAATTAACTTTCACCTCTGCCACAACCTTAACTCAGGGTCTCAGCATTTCTTACTTAAATTATTACAGTGACCTCCCAGGTTCTCTTTTATTTACTATCTCCCCTTGCTAATCAGCGTACTCTTTCTAAAACCATATCTGCTTACAGACGGTTCACTTTCCTGTTTCAATTGACACCCAAATAGCCACAGGATAAAACCTCAGCAGAATATACCTGATCCCAGCTGCAGTCTCACCTTGCAGCCACCCCTACCTTGATTTCCTCCCTCCTTGCTTCTGATTGGAAAGTTCATATGCTTTCCATCTCCACCCCACTTAAGTGTCTCTCCACATGCTCGGTTAAATACAGAATTTATTTGGCAGTTACCTATTCCATTGTGGGTACGGAGAGGGTACTTAATACATACCTACTTCCATTAATTAACTTGGAATTACGGCATAATTCCAACCAGACTTTAATGGAAGTCTTATACATGTAGAATTTTGAGATAAATGAGTACATTATGTATACGAGTTTTAAAAATTCCTAACCCCAATAGGTAAAAATATACTTAAAAGTTTCCAATTAGAAGTGCCTCCTTCTAAGTTAGATCTGGCCCCTGGGAAGTAGAGTCTTACATACAATAGAGAAAACACATAAGCAAAGGCTAATGTCATTGTTTCATATGGTTTATGAAATAATTTTTCACCTCTGATAAATCGTTACAAAGTCTTCTATTCAAGAGCAAATGTTTAATGAGAAACAAATTGAAGAGTCAGCTTTCACATTTACATACTCCTTTACCTACTCAAACTATGTAAAGATTTATGTCATTTAATTGATCAATTAAACATTTAATTGATCAATAAAGAAAGAATTCACAGAACACAAAAAGATAAGATTAATTTAAATCTGAATTTATCTGGATACCAACAGAGACTGATCTCAGGAAAGGTTCATTCAGTCATCAAATCACCTTGGAGTCCAACTGGTTGGTACCACATTTACATAAGTGAATTCCACAGAGAGGACACAAGAGGGAGCCGGAAGAGTTAAAAGGCCATCACAACAGAAATCCTCTAGCGAGCAAGAAAGAAAAGAGCTTACAAGTTTCTAAAAAGCACCATCAGATAGGGAAAGACACATCCTATTGTTTCTGAACAATGGTAGGCTTTTTCAGCATCTTTCTGATTTCTGTTCCACATATTCATTGATATGTAAAAACTGCACACTTATTTCTTTCAGATTCATAATTTTTTTTTAATTTCAAAGTTTGTCTCCTGAGGACTTTTCTTTGTTTTGTTATTTTTCAAGTCAGAGTCTCCCAAGCTGGTGTGCAGTGACACACTCATGGCCACCACAGCCTCAACCTTCCGGGTTTAGGTGATTTTTCTGCCTGAGTTTCCTGAGTAGCTGGGACTACAGTCACCTGCCACCACACATGGCCAGTTTGTTGTTGTTGTTTTTAAATTTATTGTAGAGACGAGGTCTCACTAAGTTGCCCAGGCTGGTCTCAAACCCCTGGGCTCAGGTAATCCTCTTACCTCCACATCCCAAAGTTCTGGGATTACAAGTGTGAGCCACCATGTCTGGCTGTATTTTCTCTTGATTTCTTGACCTTTGCACTAACATATTTTCTTTGTGTTTTGAACACCTAGTAAAGGACAAGTCTTTGGTCATTTCCACAAATGGTTTTATAGATGTCATCATCTTATGCTTACACCCTGAGGCTTTTTTGTGTGAGCTATACAATATGCCTCTATTCACTGTGTACTTATTTGATTTGATTCTTCATTCCAAATACTCTGAGAAAGACCTGAAGCCTCATGTGGCAAACCTGTGCATTCACTGGTTAAATGATATTGTAGGGGACAGAGTTGTAAAATCAGAAGGATTCTTAGTGTCTATTTCATTCAATCCCCTAAATTCAGATAAGCAACAAAGTTCCTAAAATTTGTTTAGGGTAAATACAGACGTGAATACATACTAGAACTTCTGCCCACTCTCCTGATCAACTCCAGCTGGCACAGCCAAGTCTACAGGCAGGGGGCCCTGGAGCTGTGCATGCACACACTACTGCCACAATGAGGTTTCTGGTTTGCCCAGTGGCACATTTTCTTCAAGGGGGATCAGTAGGCCTGCTGTGTCCTACTGCGAATCATCAAGGGAAAAGGCCAATGGGACACAACTACAGAAGGTTCTGGAACCCATCTTATCCCAGAACACATATCCTCTATTAATCAGCACCCTGAGAGATTCTTTCAAGATATGTTTCCTTGAAAAGCTGAATCGAAAGTCTGAACTTTTCTTTATACCAAATGGCAGCCTTCTATCTAGAATATAAAGATGGTAGGGAGTAAGAACTGCTTGGAAGAAATGTTTAGTTAGCTGTTTTCCATATTAGCATTTCAGTAGACAGCCATTTAGTGCCTTACAAAGAATATTAGAGTTTCAAACGATGGTGCTTTCTTAGGGTTGGTAGATGTATTCATTAAGGGTGTGCACTCTTCCCTCATCCTGTTTGTACTGGCAACACAGCTATGGGCAATTAAGATATGGGAACATACAGGAATTATAGGAATCCAGATGAACTGTGGCATGAACGTGTTCTGGAATGGAGCCAGGGGTGTTACGCTTGTTTTAAGAAATCATGTTCATTTGGGTGCTAAACAGCTTTCTGTTCTTCTAGGTTGGGCCACCATTTGTTGAGAGGAGGAAAAACAATCTTTAAATTAATATTCTTCATTGCAGAAGATTCATGACTAAGTACTTTAAAATGTTTAAGTACGTGTTATTTTTATTCAATCGAACTAGTAAAGAGAAAGCCCCACAATTTAGCTTCAACCTTATTATTTTTGTGTATAGAGGCCATAAAATTTGTCCAAATTTGAATCTGCTCTAAGGACACTGAGAGAGATAACTGACCAAAAGGTTAATCCAACCAGTCCCAATTTATTGGAAGACACTGTTATTTTTCAAATGAAAAGATAATTCTTAAGGGAAAAAAAAAGTTGTTTTTTCTTTCAGGAGGTTAAGAGCTGTCCTATAGCTCTATTTTCTTGAGGAGCCTTCAAGAAGTCTTTGTGACAGGGTCATAGTCAGGTGGTTTCTGAAGTGTTCCCTGTTCTTTTGTCTCACCAACAGTTGTGTAGATGGAACAAAATGAATGCCTTTATTTAATTCCACATCAACAGCTCTTTTATGCTTCTTAAAAAGTATTTAATGAGTCTTCTTTAAAGGAGAGTTCTTTGAATAATGCCAGTGCTTCATAAATGTGTGAGGGTGAAAGCAAACAGAATACCCAGAACACCACAGTAGAGTGTATATACATATATAACCTGAATAAAATAAATAGCAAACGAAGGTATAGAGATGAAAAATTTACACAGAGCCAGCACAGGGCTTATCTATATGTACTCAAGTATATCCTAAAGTCAGTGGAATAACTTTTAGCATGTAATGTCATTGAAGATGTTCTTTTATCATGTATCACTCTAGTTTCATTAGACTATTTCTAAAAGCTAGGTAACATGTCTAAAAGCTTTCCTTGTGTCAGAAAAGTGAGAAAACGGCCAGATCCACAATCTCACCTGAATAAATTAATTTAGCTTTTGTGTGAGCAGTGCATGAAGGTTACCAATAAAGAACATATATTCCTCAAATAGTTGATTAGCACTTATATACACTAAACAACAGGGCGCCCATGCGATACTATACTGAGGACACTGACCAGGAGAGTTTTGACCAGGGAAACTTGGTAACTCCTCTCAATTATTTTTATTTCTCTTTAGCAGGGAGTGGATTGTGTGGCCGCTTGGCTTAGAGATCACTGAGAGCCAGGAAGAGGTCTGCACACATCTATTTTGCCTTACCCGAAAGCTCCCTTTTAGACTTCCCCAACCAGGACATATTTGGGACCAGTAGTGGGAGCACTGGGTCTGTAAGGGTGGGGGGTGGCAGGGAGCTTTGTAAGTTTTACCAGCACAGGTACTGAATCTGTTGTCTTCCCATTCCTGTGTCCTAGCTTAGAACCCAGGACCAGGCCTCTCAGTACACAATAGGTACTCAATAAATATCACAAGCAAAAGGAAATCAATCCTTCTTCTCAAACAGCTAAGTCATATAGCAATGATGAACACCAATCACAATCCCTTACGTCTTTGTAGAACTTTAAGTTTCACAAAAAACTTCTACGTGCATTAATTTATCCTTGCCTGATAACCCTGCAAGCCAGGCAGTATTATCTCCATTTTACTGTTGAGGAAACCACAATTCAGAGGCCAAATGGATTAATTTGAGTGACTCCCTGGACTCAGTGCTAAATCAGTGCTTATCTTCTGACACCAGGCTCAGAAACAGTCTCCCCTGTAAGATATAAAGCAGCTGGTGGAACAACACAATCGCTCACAAAGTGCATTCTAAAGTGAAGCATGGTAGGTGGAGAAGGCCACTTTTGAGAGCTTCATCATATCCCAATTTGAAAAAATGCAGCAACATTAAAACAAACTGCCTTTCCACTAGTTCTGATACTCTAGTGAAAGAGTTTATTTTCTCTTCATTAAGATTGTGAATAGTTATTTCTAGTGCCAAGAACAGAAACACCTTCTTCTCGCACAGCAGTCTGACGGGTGAGTGTCTGGAAGAGACCAGGATGGAAAGAGTGATTTGTGTTTGGGCAGACCCCTCGGGGATCAGCTATTCAGCAGCTCCTGACATATGGTGACCTTTGGAAATGACCTAAAGATGAGAATCCAAGAGGAAAAAGCAGGGAGAGTGCCAGGTCTTCCACAGGATAAAGAAAGATTCAGCAAGGCCTGCTCTTTCTTCATGGTAGGTGAAGAGGAGACTGCACCATCAGTAGGCATAGCGGAGACTCAGAGATGCTATTTGATTATCAGTCTCAATGACAAAATTAATTTTTTGGTGTTCAAAGCAATCTATAACTGCACAGAGTTTACTGTACTTTTAAAAATTTCCCTCTGGATGTAGGGGTACCAGCTATGACCTCTTTTCCCTCAAGAGGGCTTCACACAGGTCAATCTGTAGCCCAAAAAACAGACAGACTTTTAAAAACTCCAGTTAGGCCAGGTGCAATGGCTCACGCTTATAATCTCAGCACTTTGGGAAGCAGAGGTGAGAGGATTGCCTGAGCCCAGGGGTTCGAGAGCAGCCTGGGCAACTTGGTGAGACCTCGTCTCTACAATAAATAAAAAAATTAGCTGGGCATGGTGGCATATGCCTGTAGTTCCAGCTACTTGGAAGGCTGAGGTAGGATTGCCTGAGCCCAGCAGGTTGAGGCTGCGGTGACTGTGAGTGTGCCTTGGCAATCCAGCAAGGGCGGCCGAGTGAAACTCCAACTCAAATGAACAAATGAATGAATGAATTAATGAATAAATAAATAAATAAACAAATAGATTCTCCAGTTGGGCTGGGCGCGATGGCTCATGCCTATAATCCCAGCAATTTGGGAGGTGGAGGCAAGAGGATTGCCTGAGCCCAGGGGTTGGAGACTGGGCAACTTGGCAAGACTTCATCTCTACAATAAATAAAGAAAAATTAGTTGGGTGTGATGGTGCATGCCTGTAGTTCCAGTTACTTGAAAGGCTGATGTGGAAGGATCACCTGAGCTCAGTAGGTCAAGACTGTGGTGACTGTGAGCATGCCACTGCACTCCAGCCTGGGTGACAGAGTGAGACCCTGACTCAAAAAATAAAAGCATAAAAATTAAAAAAAAAACTCCAGTTGGTCCCTTCACTTTCTTTTATTGAACCCAACTGACCACACATTACCTTTTTTTAATGTAGGAAGAAGCCTGGGAGCTCTAAGAGGCACATATGCCTTCTCTATAGCTCTACTATAATTATCCACAGTGTCTAATTCCACATCCATTCCTCTGTGGGTACACAGATCCTCTAACTATAGCTTCTATTCTTGCAGAGGACACAGATGTGTGGTCTTGTTCTCTGTGGGCCTCTCAGGTTGCATTCATTTCCAAGCATACTCATGGAAGTAGAGACAGGGTGGGGAGGAGACACGAACTTCATGGCATGCTTACTATCAGAACCTTAAAGGCATTTTATGTGTCTAAGATACAAAGACAACCAACATAGAGTCAATCCTATTTTCCCAGTCATCATTTTTTCACAAGTCTAGCGTGGGAGAAGGGAGTGAAAAGGTGAATGGGTCTATTACAGTGACTACTTGGGCTGGGAAGGGAGTTGAGATGAGCAACACGGGGAGGGGCTTTCCAGAAAGAAGCATTAAGAAGATGTGGTGGCACAATGGGTTTCTCCATATATCTCACGATAGGGCATCATCAGCTTCCCCAGCTCTTAGTTCCCTGGTGTTTAAAATAATGATAGACTCGAGTGAAACTCTTCCATCCAATGCTAGGAGAGACACTGTCTGCCTTTGAGGTTATTGGGGTTCAAGGTGAGAAAGCACTATCCTGGTATAGCTTTGGCAAGCCATTTCTAATAATATAGACCTCATGGGACTAAGCCAGCCCACTCTTTTAAGCATCTACTCTTCTCTCTTCACCTCTAACAAGTGAAAAGTCTGGACAAATTGACAAATTTCAAATACCCTCAAAGAGGCAATTTCATGACATGTCTATCTTTGTACCCTTTGCACCTAACCCCTTACCAGCTTTATGGGCACCCTGCTGTCTCCCCTCAGTTCTCCTCCCTGACACCACACTGGACTCTGTCTCGGGTCCTAAGGGCACCTTCCAGTCTCTAAGGGTACCCAGTGCTGACATACCACCATGCCCATGTCATGTCAGTCCTTTAGCTAGAAATCCTTTACCTTTGGCAAATTCTATTCATCCTTGAAGGTCCAGACTACTGTCACCTCTTTTTAGAAATGTTTCCATCTTTTCAAGAACAGAATCAATTTCTCCCTACTTTGTGTCCTGACACTCATCATATTGTACATTATAATGACTGCTTCGGGTGTTTATCCCAATAGATGTGAGCAGCAAGAGAGCAGGGACTCTCCTTATTTCTGTAGCTTTAAAATGTGTTTGTCTCTAAGAAGTGCTAAAATGGATTAAATAAGGAAATAAATATGAACTTAGTAAGCACTCAATAAATAAAAGCTTATATTATTAACAGAACACTGGGAGCCAAAGGAAAAAGGTTGTACCTACTTTCAGAGTCTGATGCCATAAGACTTTCCTAACCTGAAATATAGCTCTCAAATCTTGTGGACAGAAGCTTTGTAGACAGAAACTGTGTGGATAGAAGCCCGCCCATTCTCTGCCTTCTAGAACCAAATAAACAAGAATGGTCCTCTGGTCCGCCTCTAGTCCACAGTTTTCAACATTAGCATCAGGAATCCGTGGATAGGCATGAACCTGATTCAGTAGGACACATCTTAGAAAACCACTCTTAAAGTCACTAGACATGTTGATGTTTTGGATTATTTGATAAACCAGGTGTACAAGGAGACTTCCTGTGATTTGAAAACAACTTACAAAGTGCTTTCATTTTTAACCTCAGTGACACCTGGTTATTTCATTCAAATGCTATCTTATTGATAGCGCCCACTAGGTGTGCTAGATAATTTCTAGTCCCCACCACTCCCATTGCATGAATGAAGAGTCTGAGGTTCTCATCATGCAAGACACTTGTGCAGCAGCATATACCGAAAGCAGAACATTGGCTGGAAGTTGCAGACTAAGTCTACCTGACCCCAAGTTCACACTCTTTCCACATGGCTTGGGAGTGAGTAAATATGAAGAGGAATAGATGGTCTAGATTATCTAGAGTTCTATGTTCTCTCCCCTCTGGATAAAGGTTTGTTCTATCATACCTCAAAGACCAGGGGATGGGAAATCCCAGAACAGTGCAAGCTCAGTACAAGGAAGAGCTTTCTAATAGAGTTACCCACGAAAGGAGCTAGTGACATCCCTGGGAGTTGTCAGGGTCTTATGACATGATTCAAGGTGAAATGACAGAACTATACAAGCTTTAAAATGTGACCACCATAACATGTGACATTATATTGAGGCTTTTTTAGTCACGTCTACTTCTAACATTTTGAATCTTCAATTCTCCTCAAAGAGGAAAAATGGGGAAGGAGCCAGACAGCGCTCAGTCAGTTCAGAGACTGAGCCTCTGAAAAGCCTCATTTAGGTTTTGAAGGAGATACTAGGAAGCACATATTACTGCTCCTTCTCTAAACCCCTCGCCAGCCAAGGACACACTTTGTGTGTGATTCTCTAGCTCCTGATTCAGTGCTGTCTGATGCAATCAAGTGAGGAGACTTTGGTCTTAGTCTTGACATGCAGACATATTAAAACTATTCCGTAAAAATCTCCCAAATCTCATGGTTAAAGAGATAAAGATTTATGCCAAGGACTGCCACTTCTTAGCAAGAATTCCTATTTGTCTCTGAAGTTGTGTTACTTTGGGGAAGGCCCATAACCTCTTTGAGCCTTGTGAACTGGTAATCACAGGGCTCTAGCCAGGATCATATATGATGATGAATGTCAAAGTGCTTCTGTTAAATACAAAATGAAAAATAAGTGCAATGTGGTATGACTGTATTTAAACAAAATTGTTATTGAATAAGAGCAGGCTGCCCATACAGTTCCAGAGGTCATCCAGAAATAAAAAGCATTTGCTTACATAATTCTACCCCACTCCCAAACAACTTTTGAGGTAGATTTCCCACTTTGCAGATAAAGACAGTGAGGCTCAGAGCTAATAATCAGAAAATATTAGTAAGTGGAGGAAAAATAAACTCAAACCCAGATCCTAACTCGTAACAGGTGTTCTTTCCACTCACCACATCCACCTCAAACATGGGAAGGGTTCATTCGGATTTTAACACATCTAACCTGAGCCATTCTGAGGGTGGTATGTGAGATCACTGTGTCATCAGCCCAGTAAACGATAACTGAAGGGGCCACACTAAGGCAACCCCTCCGTGGGTCATGCTCCAAGTTGCATGTGAATCATCCATTCTCCGCATATCTGAATTTTGCCTTCCATACCTTTTTGGTCAGACCCTAGTGGTGTGAACGAACTGTCTAGCAGCCCCTGAGCTCAAAGAAAAATGAGATGAAGCAAGCCCATGCTAAATCCACTGCCTGGAAAGCCAGTCGCTCAATGTGTAAGAGGCCAGTAATAATAACGGCAGCAGGTTCTTACTTGAACCGCTTCATTTAAGCCTCACAAGAACTCTGAGAGATGGATGCTATCTTCATTTCCATTTTGCAGATGAGAAGACTAAGGCTTAGGAGAATTCAATAATTTCTCTAAGGTCACACAGTTAATCTGTGGTGGAGCCAGAGTGGAGAGACTTACAATGAACTACTTTTAGTACTTTATAACACATAATAGTATAACAGTATCTTGTTTTTGCTTTTTTTTTTTTCCCACCCAGGCTGAAGTGCAGTGATGTGATCATAGCTCACTGCAGCCTCCAATTCATAGGCTCAAGCGATCCTCCTGCGTAGCTGGGACTATCATGCCTAGTTATTTTTTCCCCTTTTTTTGGAGATGGGATGTTGCCCAGGTAGGTCAAACTCCTGGTCTCCCATAATCATTCCATCTTGCCTTCCCAAAGTGCTCGGATTACAGGCATCATTCACTACAGCTGGCCTATACAGGCAGCATTTAACATACTTGTTTCACTAAGTATTTCAAATATCCCACATACCTGGTAACACTTTTTACACCATAGTATTCTCAAGTTAGTCTAATTCTATTCCAATATACATAGCAAGTTTAAATGTGTACCTGAAAATTATTATAATTTCTAGTCCTATAAAATAAGCAACATGATACAGTCATTACAAATGAGACACATACCCAATCCATTCAATATACTTGTACTATTTAATTCCTTTTGTTCTTTTTCTTTTTAATGGACCAAGATGCTTTGGAAGAGGAGAAGGAAAAACAAACACTGTGAATTATTTTGTTGCTTAAATAAACCTTCCCCATATCTCATATTTACAGAACTGTTAAAACAACCACAAAATTGTCATTAATGACAAAACTCTGTGACTAGGAAAGGAAGGAAAAGAAGGATGGAACGTATTTTTTATCATTTCGCAATACTTTTGGGATCCAGAATATGGAGATTTTTGTCAGTATGTGTTTACTTTCTATCTTTCTAGATGGAGAAATCCAAAGCCAATGTTTCATACTCTAAAATGCCTTTCATGAAAACTTCTTCAGAAGCTTTCAGTTGCTTTTGTTGCAACTTCTAACCCCTTGAAACCTGACTCATTGGACATATCATCAAATCTTGCAAGTCCTCTGAAAAATAGTTGTGTTAAAATTCTTCAAGTAAAAAACTCCCAAACATCATGGCTGAAGGGATGAAGGGCTTATGCGAGCACTTCTATTGCTTGGTAAGAATTCCTTTGCCTATTACGCCAATAGAGACCTGCGTGACACTGAAGGCCTGTGGACATTCTCTTAACCATGTACACACTTCTCATGTGCCTGATTTTCCAACAACAACTACAACAAAAAGGACCCCTGAAGGGCAAATTAACAGTCCTGTTACTGCATATTAAAATGGTCTTGTGTTTTTCTCAGTGCAGATTCATGTTTGCAATAGACAATATAAGGAGGACACCCACAAAACTGGAATTATTTTTTGGAGGGTGGGGCCCTTATATTACAGGCTTTCCCTGCTAGGTAAGTGTGCTAGGAACCTATTGGCATCAGTGCACCAGCTAACATTGTTGTGAGAGGATGCGGTCAGATTTAGTGATTTTTTTTTTTTTGGAGATTCTTTCCACATGCTTGCCCATTTCATGATGGATGGTTTGTGAGCACACATGTCCACACCGTGCTCGTGCTGAGTGTTCAGCAGCTTTTAACCAAAAATGACTTGACCCCTGTGCCCACGCTCCTTATTTACCTGATCTTGCCCCAAGCAACTTTTTTTTGTTACCCCGATAAAAAAAATCCTCAAAGGGAAAATGTTTTGCCGATGTGGAAGAGGTGAAAAAAAATGGCAGAAGCACTAAAAGGCATCAAAATTGACAAGTTCAAAAACTGTTCTGAATAGTGGATAAAGCATATTGATACATGTCTTGCATCAAACGGAGAGTACTTTGAAGGTGACAGAAGTTTAAACATGTAAAAATAAATACACAATTTTTTATAAATAAATTCCAATTTTTGGAGGGTCCCCTGCTGCATTAAAAAAAGACATGATTTCCTACCTTGCATTTTGGACTTTCTAAAGGTCACTTGCAAATCCCTGTAGGATTATGCATTGACAAAAGTTTCAGATTCTGTCTAAATATGGGTTCATTTGTGATCATTGTCTTTTAATTAAACCCCTGATTCCATCATAAATCCAGTCCTATGGTTTTCCCATGACATTCGAGGAGAGAATCCAAAAACTTAAGGCTCTATACATAGTTTTCTGTCCTCCTTGTTGAAAATTGCTTTTCTTTTTTTTTTTTTTTTAAAAAAAAAACTTCCCTTGAAATCTTTCTTTATCACCTAGTGTTTGATTCAGAAAAACAATTATTCTGAAGGAGACTCTAAAAACAATTTATAGTAGGCTTGAGTCATATAAAAACCTCCTCAACTCCATGGACATTTGTTTTCAAAAGTTGAGATGAGTAGCCAAAAGAGAAACAGCAACTCATGCCTTCATTTGTACCACCAGGGCTTAAAAGGAGCACCCATTAAGGATTAGGCCAGGTGCAATGACTGACGCCTGCAATCCAGCACTTTGGGAGGCTTAGGTGGGAGATTTGCTTGAGCCCGGGAGTTTGATACTAGCCTAGGCAACATAGAGACCTCAACCCTCTAAAAAATTAGCCAGGCGTGGTGGTGAGTGCCTTCAGTGCGCTCGGGAGGCTGAGGCAGGATTGCCTAAGCTCAGGAGGTCAAGGCTGCAGTTAGCCATGACTGTGCCACTATATTCCAGCCTGGGCGACAGAGTAAGACCCTGACTCAAAATAATAATAATAATAATAATAAAGATTAGAGTTCCTAAGAAAATGAGAAGTGGCATTTGAAGATGATCTTATCATTGCATTGGGAGCAGGAGTTGGTGACTTTAGTCCTTGTTTTCCTAATCCTGACTCATTTACCCAAAGACTGGCTAGTCATTGCATGCAAGTTACATAGTCTCTCTTTTAAGATTTCAAATGATGGAAAATCATCCTTTGGATTCAATTCCTGTTTCCAAACGTCCCAAAGGACATGGTGGCCCTGTGAAGCCAGGAGAGAAAAATCTGACTTTCCACAGAGGAAAAACCTGGCTGCCTACTTTAATTTGGAAGTCTGACCGCCTGCTTAAAACTAGTCACTTTATCAGTCTACATCAGCAAGTGCCTCCTTGATGGCCTAGCTTAGGTGTGAATATGTATCTTGGAGCACAAATCCTTCATGCTGGGGGTGATTGTTCTTCTACTGACAACATTAACCAAAAAGTTTCATTTCATACCTTTGCATTTATAATTTTCCACTTTCAGCTAAAAGTACTGCTTTTTGGGTGAGACTCAACCAAAGCATAGCCCCCAAAAGCAAAGGGCCCAGTAGCTGAATAAGAGCTCTTGCAAGAGGCCTTGGGGCAAGAAGGTTCTTCTGTTTATATTTCCAGCTTCCTTGGAAGAAAGCCTTGAACACTGTGGGGGGTGGTTGCAAGATGTGGGAGAACCGTTTCCAAAGCTGTGGCTTAATTTGCACACAAACACTTCAAAAAAATGTTATGTTTTGTTTTGTTTTCAGATGAGTTGAGGGTTCTAATGGCTGCCCCTCTCTGGTAAGGGCAGGAAAGAACTAGAGCCAGATTTCACCATCTCTTTTTGCTGATTTGCAGGGATCTCCTTAGCATTTACTCATTGGATGAAGTGATGATGAAAGTAAAAACATGCGATACTGCACATGTGCGTCTCTGGCAACTGCTAACTCCCTCAATTTGAAAATAACTCTCCCAGGCTCTGGCCTGCAACTGCCCACTGTGTGCGTGCCCACACATTCACACACACACACATACTTACTCCTAGTAACACTATCACGTTTACTAGCTCTGTTTATAGACATATAGGGTTCAGTACAGACTGTCTGGGACTCTGCTTCAATCCCTTTCTCTTTTAGGAATATCCTAGAGAGCAGAGCTTATCCAGAGTTAGGGTTTGGTTTTGTTTATGATCTTGTCACTGGAGCCCAGTGAAGACGTCACATCTTAACATAAGGAGAGTTAAGGTTTGGGATTCAGCAGACCCAAATTCTACGCCTGGCTTTGCCACTTAAAAGTGTGGCCTTTGGCAAATGCCTTAAGGTTTTAGACCTCAGTTTCCTTGTCTGTAAAATTTTAATAACACCTAGTTCGTAGGGCAGCTGGGAAAGTTAGAGAAAGTGAGAGCCAACGAAAGATACAGTGAGTGCCTCTGGTCATTTAGGCTCTGCCCTATACACTATCATTCCTTGCTCTACACAGTTTTGTTTTTGCCACAAAGAGACCTTGGAACAGAACAGAATTGATCTTGGTGATCCACTTAACTCTCTTAGGTGCACTTTCTCTGATTATCAAGTTAGGGATAATAATGGCACCTGCTTCTTAGAACTGTGTGGGTAAGATAGGATCGTGAGAGCAGAACATTCAGCCCTGTGACTGGCTCATGGGAAGCACCCTAGCCTGTTAGCCTCAGTATTATTTTTCCCTAGATTCCAAGTGGCCAGCAAAAGGGCTGCTTCTGGCAAATCTCTGTTCACCGTCCCAACTACCTACTCATTCAGGGATTCCTCTCCACACTGAGCTCCCTTCCCAGCAGCCCGACCCACCCCCCACTCTATTCAACTCTGCTCTTCATCTCCAGATGAAGCAAAAATCTGGTAAATATTACACTTACAAGGTAACAGGTCTGGAATGTTTGGCATCCCAGGCGGAGTGCAGTTGCTTCTTGGCACCCAGACACATATACTCTGCAGCCTAGAGCCAAACTACATTTGGCCGCTTTATGCAATTCAAATAAAGATATTAAAAATCTTCCAACTCTATAAACTTTTGTACCATTTGCTAATCAAAAAAAAAAAAGGCAAAAGTCATCTAAAGAGAACTTAGCTTGCTGACTATTTTTGCAATTTCAGACCCCAAGGAGCACGGCATGTATGTACACCACGTAGATAACTAACTTGGTATGACAGCACCATGATTTATATATTTTAGACCAGGTGGAACCTACTTCTAGGGTGGAATGACTTTTCCCAAACATACAGACCTGGACCATTTTCATTCTGGAGTCTGTGCCCTACCATTACACCATACTGGTGCTTTGGGGTTACATGATTGGTAATTGACTTAAACCTTCAGTGAGACCAATAATGCCGACAGCAGCAGCTTTGGTAGGTGGGTGTCCCAGTTCTACCACTGGACAAATTATTTAATGTCTCTCATTCAGGGATTTGCCTCAGTTTTCTCATATGTGAAATGGAGAAAACAATAATACTTATGATTTCCGGGATCAAATAAATCAGTATCTCTCAAAGTACTTAGAAGAGTACCAGCAGTATAAGAAGCACTACATAAGTATTATTATTGTTGTTATTATTGATTAAATACCAAGTATGGATAAAAGGAACTAGATATTGGTACTTATCAAAAGATAACTAGTTTCTTAAGTAAGCTAAAGAAGTTAAATGCAGTTGGACGTTTTCAGGCCCTTTTTTCCCATTAACTTAAAACATGTAAAGGAAAAAGGTAAAATGAGATTATATCCCAACCAGTGGACCTAAACTTTGGTCTTCCCTGATTCAGAAGCCAGGACTGACTGAACTTCTCTTGGGCATGAGAACAGAAAAAGGATACTGTTTTCAATTGCTTTCATCTAATTTTCCAGATATTTAACCTCAGAACTTTTAAATAAAAACTCCTCTCAAATGGCAACCTTGAGAAAAAAGACAAAATCTGAATTTGAGCATTAAAAAGGAACAAAGAAAGATGCAATATTTTCAGAAGGTTAAAGAAAAGATGCCACATTCTGTTTTTACAATAAAAGGCCACTAACCAGGCCAGATTTCCCCTGTGGGTGGCAGAAGATCATGTTTCAAGTTCTGCCGGGATGACACATATAATCTACAGGCAGATACCACTCTTGGCTTAGCTGGCCTTGGAAGGTTCTGCTCAGGAGGGTAGAAGCTGCAGACCCCAAGAAGAAGCACAGGAAGGCTACCCTATCCACACCTCTTTTTCTGCTACTCTCCTTTCCTCTCCTTCCCCTCTCCCCTCCCCCATCCTTCTGTGGGCACTCACAACTCTTGCTGTTGCCCAGGGCTCCTTCTGTGTAAGAAAAAGAAAAAACAAAACACTCACTAAAACTAAGGAGGTGTTAGCTAATGGGAGGCCTCATCTCAGTATTCACTTTTTTTTTTTTGAGACAGGGTCTTGCTCTGTTGCCATGATTGGAGTGCAGTGGCAGAATCATAGCTCACTGCAACCTAGTTCAAGGAGTTCACCTGGGCTCAAGTGATTCTCCAGCCAAACTTCCTGGGACTACGGGTATGTGCGGCCACACCTGGCTAATTTCTTTTATTTTTGTGGAGATGGAGGAGTCTAGCTATGCTGCCCAGGCTGGTCTTGAGTTCTTGGCCTCAAGCAATCCTCCTCTCCTCGGCCTTCCAAAGTGCTGGGATTATAGGCTGGTCACTGTGATTCATTTTAAAGAAGATACAGGAAGAAGCCAGAGTTATATTAGTAAGAGAAAAAAAAATTTTTACTCAGTAAGGTCTTCTGGGATTTCAGATTACATCCTTCAGAAGCTTCTAAACTGTCTCCCGAAGGAGTTGGGCAGAGTTTCACGTTAGCCACAGTCACCCAAGGCACAGGAGACTCCTGGACTTCCTAGGGGTTGGGGTAGGATGAGGCTGTATGACAGAGGGGCAGGCGACCAACAGAAGAGGAGGACTTCTGTTCTTTGTGCTTGAAGAAACCTAAGTATCTTCCAAGGTAAAGTATATTAGGGGGAAGAGTACTAAGTTCAATGAATCACAGTGCTGATTTGGGAGTGGAGTTGATGGGGAGGGATGTCCTTGTGGTTAACCACATTTTACTGGGGTTTTTTATTGATTGCAGTTGTATTGAAAGAGACATGACTCACACATACCATATCCAAAGCCACGTAAAGCCCTGGCTTCTAATGGAATTTCAGTGTATGAAATGTCATGAACTATACTATGAGATGTGAAAAGTTCTGCTATCAACATAGATATCGTTTGCTTCTGTCCTCTAACAGCTGAAGAAGGGGCTGATTTTCTATTTCCCCTTTCACTTTTAGGCTGTGGCTATTCACCGCACAGTCGTACATGTTGCTGTATACATGTTAAGAGAAGACTGTTTCTCTTAAAAGTTGGGTTCGTTAACCAACGACCTACCTATGATTTCCGACTGCAATTTGTCTGCAAATGCCATTCAGCAATTTTTAATTTTTCTGCTGTGTGTAGGGTAGTGAGTTTACAAGTTCATCTCCACAAATGGGTTACAAGCTACTTGAGGGCAGGGAGGACATAATAACAATTTTTTAAAATAACAACAACAAAAGCAATGTTACTAATTATTGGGAGTATATCATCTGTCATGTACCTGGGTTATCCCATATAGACAGGGGACAAGAAATTGAGACTTAAAGAGGGAACTTGCCCAGTGCTATATAACTAGAAACAGTCACACATCCACTTAAACCTAGGCTGTGTGATCCTCACACCTTCTGGGCTTTTGATGCTGCCTTTTCCCAGAAGGAACCATCCCTACTTATTTTATTTTTTAGCCACTTGTGTAATTCAGCCTTTGAGGCAGTATATTCTCAGTGAATATTAGCTGAATTAAATGGAATAAAACAAAATTGTCCAGGCCACTGTTTTCAGGAACCATCCAGGCAGAGCTTAAAGTGCAATGACAAGGAAGAGAGATAGCTGATGTACACCTAGGAAGAGTTACTAACACAGAGTCCTTCTAGGCAATTTCTGAGTTTCCAGCCCTTCTACCAAGAGAAACAGTGTCATTCTGTCTTATTCACTTATTCTACCAATGTTTTAAAACTTTTATTGTGGTAAGAATACTTCACATGAGTTCTATCCCCTTGACACATTTTGAGTGTACAATATGGTATTGCTGACTATAGGTACAACGTTGTACAGCAGATCTCTAGCTCTTATTTATCTTGCCTAACTGAAAGTGTATCCCCATTTATTACTAGCTTCCCATTTCCCCCTCTCCTCAGCCCCTGGCAGTCATCACTCCTCTCTTTGATTTTATGAATTTAGTTGCTATTATAGATACCCATATTTTCAAACACTATCTCCAATATGATTTTCCTCTCACAGAAATTGGTACTACTTTTTATATTTTGCTAGATTTTGAAAAAAAAATCACTTGTTCTGAACGTATGCCAACATGTTAAAAAACAGGGACTGAAATTTCTAGTTTTTCTAAGGGTCTCAGAATAGAAAAGCAAAATTGTTAAAGGCTTCAATGATCACCTTAAAGTGAATGAATAGATAAATGACAATTTACTCAGCCCATGCCATGTGAAAAACATTTTTATATGTTAAACAATTTCTTTCTTTAAAGAACCATTAAGGAGTAGGGTTGTTTTTTCTTTTTTACTTAATTATCATTTTAGAAGGGAAAAAAAACAAGATTCAGAAAGAGTAACTGACTTGCCCAATGTTACACAGTCAGGATTTTACCCTGGTCTCCTTTATGCATAGATGGTGTTTACTTTTTACTGTATCACAGATGAATTGTCACACTCAAGAGTCATTGTTGGCTCATGTGTGAGTCACTTTCTTGGGTTATCAACGGCAGGTTGGGATTAAAAAAAAAGCTAAAGGTTGACATCTTCACAAAATTTAAAGGAAGGGACCACCGTCTGTTATACAAAGCAAAAGAAACAGAGAGGCCCATTATATGAACTCGTCTGTCTAGACAGATGACTAAACAGGGGTCTCTCCAGGGTTAGACTTGAATTTCCTCTGTTCAGCCTGTTGGATATTTAGCAATAAAAAAAAAATTTAAAAAACTGTTTAAAGGCTGTAGTACTAATCCAACCACTCCTATACTACCCAGAGAGTAGTTTAAAAGTATTTCAGTGAAGCCTGCATGTGTTAAAGTTTCAAGCAGAAATCAAATTGAGACAAGAAGAGCCCTAAAAATACTTGTGCTGTCTGGCTACAGACCCAACAACAGAGGCCTAAATGTCCCTTTATAACTCCAGTGACAGCAGTTTGAACTCACAGAGGGAGCAGGGTCTAATCCAGGTGTCCCTGTAGCAGGGGACAAGAATGCATCTGAGTTGGGCTTCTCATCTTTCACAGGGGCTGGCAAGCAGCTTCTCTCCTGCTCCTGGGCATGCTGAACTTTTTCTAACTTCTAATATGAGAAATGCTACTTTAAGGCTGAGAGATACATGTGGAAACTGGTGATAAGATTTTTTTTTATAAAAGCTTACTAACCCTGCTATGCTTCTACAGGTAGGAAATTAGTAGGTGGTTAGCAGACCATGGGACCCTATCAATTGACTAAGATTGCTTTCATTTCCCAAGAAGTCCCTAGCAATATGCAGGGTGCTATTTCTATTATGTCTATATTTGCAAAATTCATTCACTCCCTCCTTTAAAAAATATTTATTGGATAACTCAATCAGTAACATTTCTTCATAAGGAGGGTATTGACAGGCATTCTAGGAATTGGCTATGGAATTTCTAGGATCCTACCAGGGATAGTATTCTAATCTTTTAATAGGCATTAGAGAATTAATGCAATTATTTGAGTAAGAAAGACTCAGACTTACCAGCCTGCAAACAACCACACAACAACAACAAAAACAACTGTCTTATTCAGGGAACAAAAACAAAAACAAAAACAAAAAACAGGATTTGGTAAAGCATACTCTAATTATTACCCAGCCTGGGCAAGAGAATAACTGCAAGGATACATCCTCCATATAATTCATCCTCCATATAAATTCAAATAAGAAGAGACTTTCCATTCTTCAAATGGGAACTCAACGAACATGCATGAGCCATGTTCAGAGGTTACTACTTAATACTGGTACTCCAGCCTTTAGGTTCCACTGCCTACCTTGAACTTTCATAGGTTTTTAGAAGAAAATATTACATTTAAGAGAAAAAAGAAATATATCCAAGCATATTTTCCCCTTTATTAGAAAATAAGAATGATTTTCTCATATATATAAAACCACAGGGTTCTCACTAGAGGATTCTCCTTTTTTGACATCTGGTTCATTTCTTGATTCACATTTTCCTCATTTAAATTTAAAGTTTATCTTTTTTTCTGAGACATGGTCTCACTCTGTCACCTAGGCTGGAGTGCAGTGGTGATTTTCCAGCTCATTAACAGACTCAACCTTCAGGTCTCACTCAATCCTTCCACCTCATCCTCCTGAGTAGCTGGGACAACAGGCGTGTGCCACCATGCCTGGCTAATTTTTGAATTTTTTGTAGAGATGAGGTCTCACTAGGTTGCCCAGGCTGGTCTCGAACTCCTGGGCTCAAGTGATTCTCCTGCCTTGGCCTCCCAAAGAACTGGAATTACAGGCATGAACCACTGTGCCTGGCCTAAAATTTATCATCTTGAGAGAGTGATTAATAGGATGAGTTCTGGAATCAGACAAACCAAGTCCACTTATTAGCTGTGTAACTAACTGTAGGGAAATTATACATGTTTGTAAACCTCAGTTTCCTTACTTATAAATTTGAGAATAATAATAGTGCTTATGTAGAGTGCTATTAGGGAGATGAGTTCAGCGCCTAATATAACCACTCAGTAACTGATGGTTATCATAATTATTATCAATCATATTATTATCAAAGACAGAATTCACCCTCCCATCCATCAACACCCTCACTCAAATAGTTTTTTTTTCCATGCAAAAATTCACTCAAGGTATAAATGGATAACTAGACAGAGCCACACAGTTTTATTGAAAGTTATACAAGTCCCCCAAAATAGGTTCTCTACTCTGGCTGCACATTAGAATCTCTTGGAGAGCTTTTTAAAGGTAAGGTGCCAGGTTCTACTCTAGACCAACTGAGCCAGAATTTCCGGAGGTGGGCCCCGGCCTGAGTAACATAAGTAATGTGAAATGCTTCCCAGGTGAGTCTGGTGCAGAGTGAAGAAACTCTGCACCACAGCTACCAACAGAAACCACAGCCTTGATAGTCAGGCTCCCAACAAAAGACCCGAGCGCTTTGATATCTGAAGCCCAAGTCCAGGTCTTTGCCAGGGTACCAGCATACCTAGTAGGTGAGCTCTTCTTGGTGCTTCACCTGTTTAGTTTCTGAAAAACAACCTGCTCTCTTCCTAACAATAATGCCAGAGTTAACGATCCTTGAAGTCACAATGGCCACAGCTCCACAGGGAGCTGTCTTCCCAGTTTACAGAGTATGACAGAGGATGAGGTAAGTAGCAGTCTTGGGAAAACAAGCAACATGGATCAGAAAAATAGAGAAGCAACCCCTGCTGCCGCTGTGAACACATACGAAGTCAGCTCCACTTTGGAGCAAAGAAACAATCCAACTGAATATTAGAAAAATATGGTCTGACCATTTAGATTTCAGAAGGATCCAAAACCAATTTAGACTCCAGTCGGTGGACAAAGTTCACATTCAGCAAAACAGCTCCAGCAGTTGCATCATACACACAACAGGGCAATTCAGAAATACAGATGTCCAGCCATGTGCAAAACAATGCTTTCATTTTTTTCTTCTCTTTCCCACCACTGACCCCGAGAGCAGGCTGGAAAAGCTCAGCATCTGTTGCTACTAAGAATAGGCTGTAGAGATGATTATTTATGAACTTGCAAGCACCAAGCTACCTAGCACGCTCAGGGGCGGTCAGAGCAGATCACTATAACTGTGTTAAGAGTCACAGAGCAGATGCCCCATGCCAGGCAAGGTTACTTTCTAGTTTGCTCACTGGATACCACAGGTAGGAGCATGACTCTAAATAATCTACCTGGTGGGTCACTGTTAGGAGACCAACGTTTAGGTTAGACAGGATTCTAGGGAACTACATGGTACTTAATGTTTAAGTTGGCACAGAACTCACACAAGAGAGATAAGAAGCAGGAAAGTCCTGCTAGAAAACAAACAGTTAAACATCTACAGACCCTCATGGAAACTTAGCCTGAATCAGTACTGTGGCCAACATCTACCAGATACTGCTCGTCATATTAAGACTATGGTGGCAATCTAGGACCCTAAGACTGAGGGATGCCACTATTTTTTTGAGGTAAGCCTGAGTTTCATTTTCCCTGATACACACAAACTTCATATAACACATCAGAACTTGCTTTAGAAACTTGATGTTCCTAACTGTGCCTTTTACACCACATATACGTGTCTTGATTGAAGGGGCATGGCATTGATATAAATGGATGGGAATATCATTTACGTCTGTCTTACCAAATCAACCAAATCAACCTATAGTGGATACTTAGTAAATATTCACTATAAAGTAAATATTCACTATAAATTCCCCAGATTTCCACAGATACAGCAATTGTGTGGAACCGACCATGTCATACCCACAAAACAGAAAGCTTTTTTCTCTTCCCCAACTCCTCTCCTTACACTGTGGTAGACTGTATCATTTGTTCAAAATGTTAGCTGTCCTCTCCTATAGGTCTGTCTCCTCATGGCCTCTCCTTTGTGCCTCATTCTTGCCCAGTGAAATCAGACATGGCCATGCGACCCGCTTTAGTCAATGGGTGAGGGTAACTGCCACATTTCCTGGTTCTCCATGAAGTCAGCATGCCCAGGTTAGGGGCTGCTCCCCTAGCCCCAGTCCTGGAATGGAGACACAGCCAACCCACAAGGTCATGTAATAGGTAGGAGAAATATGCCTGTGCTCTAGGCCAGGTGCAATGGCTCATGCCTGCAATCCCAGCACTTCAGGAGGCCAAGTGGGAGAATCGCTTGAGGTCAAGAATTCAAGACTAACTTGAGTAACATAGCAAGATCCCATCTCTATTTATATAATGTACATAAAAGTAATTTTTTAAAAGACCTGTGTTGTATGTTATTTATTTATTTTTGAGTTGGAGTCTCACTCTGATGCCCAGGCTGGAGTGCTATGGCACAATCATGGGTCACAGCAGCCTTGACCATCTAGGCTCATGCAATCCTTCCATCTCAGCCTTCCAAGTAGCTGGGGCTACAGGTATGTGCCACCACACCCAGCTAATGTTTTTTTTTTTTAATTTTTATTTTTAGAGACAAGGACTCACTATGTTGCCTAGGCTAGTCTCAAATTCCTGGGCTCAAGCAATCCTCCTACTTTGACCTCCCAAAGTGCTAGAATTGCAGGCATGAGCCACTGTGCCCAGTCTGTATGTTATTTAGAGTGTAAGAAAAGTTTTATGTAGCAACCTTGAACTTATAAAATAATGCCATATTCCACAGAGTCCTATTATACCAAAGTACATCATTACATAGATGTTTATATAAACAGGTCCATAATGTCTTCTGAATATATCAAGTTTAAATAACAAATACTTGCTATAACAATATTGCCTTATTCTTTAGTCTCAGTATTTCAAAGTGGTTCTCTTGTAAGAACAATTTTTTCAAAGACCACACTAAGCATTTCTTGCTCTTTTGTGATTCATTAAGATGGTAGTCATGCAATCTCACAGAAGAAACAAGGGTGAATCTGCTTCTTCCAGAAAACATAAACATAAACAGTTTCCTGTTGCTGCCAAATGACTGCCAAACTACAATCTCAAAGGTCAACTTTCAAGAGCACATACCATCTCCCCCAGTAAGGGTTCCTTCACCCCTCCAGGCCAAGTGAAGCAATTATTATTCTGGCCTCTCAGATGCCTTGCTTGTAACCAACCACCTGGTGTTGGTTTTTTGTTTTGGATTGGTTGGTTTGGTCTACCTAACCTCCTCACTAAGTTGTAGGCTTCCTCAGGACAGGATCTATGCTGTCTTCCTACATTTATCTCCTAGCACACAGTAGACTCAATCGACGTTTCTTTTACAGATGGATGAAGGACTAAAAAATCAACATCCCAGTATGAAGTCTTGCTATTCAAAACTTAAGAATTAGAGAACAAACTCTGGTCCAACAGAAATGCTTTTTGACTGATAAGAGACATAGCTTTACAAATTCTCTGGCTTATGACCTCATTTCAAAGTTTAGGCAAAAGCCTTTCTATTTCATGCACAAGGCACAGCTGCACAGATCCAAAGATCCTTCTACATCTGACTTTCTAGTTTACACAGGAAAAAACTGTCATTCTCTTAGGCCAAAGCATCGTCATCTATGAGTTTAGTGCCATGTGTCCCTGGCCACCGAGTTGAAGAGGGCCATGATTTGGCATTATGGTGAGTATAAACTCTAGCAGCTACCATTCCACAAGTGGCAGCACAAGATGGGAGACTCAAAGGGTTATTTTCATATGCAGAAGGGTGCAGAGCTAGCATCTTTTCAGAAAGAAAGGGGGTGAGTTGCTAATAACTCTGCACTATTAATTAAAAACAACCAAACAAATATAAAAACATATTCCACATAAAAACCCATGGCAGCCTGCCCATCAAACTATTCACTGAAGAAAAAAACTCAGCACAAGGCTGATCTGTTTGAGATTCTTGTAAAAGTGCAGCTTTGCCTAGAAATGCAGTGGCACAGTGCCATTACGATGCGTTACAAAGACCTACTGAACTTCCTGCTTCTACCTTCGCCACTTTACACATCTATCTCAACTTTGAAGCCAGTGATCCTTTTGACTAAAACTGCCCTTCTCTTCATTTTATCCAGAGGAAAAGCCACAGACCTTATGAAGGCCTACAAGGCCCCACATCACCTACCTCTCATCATCTCTCTAACCTCATCTCCTAGGACACTTTTAATAATCCTTGAACATGCTAGCAACAGCACTAGCATTTCTCTCGATCAGAAATGTTGTTCCCCAGATAGCCCCAGATTACTCTCTGACTGCCTTCAAGTCTACTTAAATGCTACTTTCTTTATGAACTCTTCCTTCCATGCCCAGCTTATTTAAAACTGCACCACCTCACCTCCCTACCCCCTGACCAATCTTCCAACATTTATCAAATTCTACCATTCTCATTTAATCTTTATTATTAATTGTCTATCTTACACCACCAGAATATAAGCTGCCCAAGGGTAGGGATCTTTGCTATCTGACTCACTGATGGTATCACTAGTGGATAGATTGGTGCTAGATGCAAGAAGATACTCAATAAATACTGTTAAATGGGCCAGAGTATCATAGGAATGTCCTCTATTTTTTATTCCCACGATCTCTGCATGCATTGGCCATTTATCTTAAAATTACTCATAGTTAATGGAGAGATCTTTTAACTGAAGGCTTGTTAGGAAGTAAAATTAATACTATCTATTCATTTTTCTCATACTTCAGCAGCCATGTGAGCTGTTTAGTAATGGAGACCATGGTATTTCTTTAAACAGTTCAATGGGCCAGGTGTAGTAGCTTACTTTGGGAGGTGGAGGAGAGCAAATCACTTGAGCTCAGGAGTTCAAGACCAGCCTGGGCAACACAGTGAGGCCATGTCTCTTTGAAAAATAAAAAAACATAGATGGGTGTGGTGGCATGAGTATGTTGACAGTTACTCAGATGGCCCATGCAGGAGTATCACTTGAGCCCAGGAGTTGGAGGCTGAGGTGAGCCGTGATTGTGCCACTGCACTACAGCCTGGGCAACAGAGTGAGACCCTGCCTCTAAATAAATAAATAAATAAATAAATAAACACATAAATAGTCAAAAAGAAACCTACAGTAGTTATAGAATACTTATACCGTATGGTCAAAATAATAGGTTGTTCAAAAATAACATCAGAATACTAGGAGCTACATATAGTAGCACAAAGAAAATACCAAGTAATTTACCATTAACTTTACTTTTTAATAGCTTGGTCAGATTCTCATCTGCTCTAATGCCTCTGGTTTAAAAAAAAAAAAAGCATTTGCAAAGAGAAACCTGCAGGTGAGCTTGGCTGAGACAGCAGAGTTTACATTCCATTGTTGGCTAGGTTCTTACCCCATGGAATGCCTCAAAACAGGATAATCAGGTCATGAAGAGGTCAGCAGTGCTTTGACCAAAAGCTACCTCAAGGAATTATACATTATCTTATACTTTATATATGTCACTTAAGCATTAAACATTAATTAGTTTCAAAAATCCCCTTCCCACTCCACAGTCGCCCAGTTGAAGGCACTTGAGTGTAGACATTCACAATATATAACTTCTAAGGTAGGTATTTGCCACTCATCCCACATGATTAATTTACTTCCTTGCACATTCATTGTCCTCTTCTGTGGTGAACAGTGAGCAGGGGATATGTGCAATGCCTTTTTGAGACAGGGTCTCGCTCTGTCACCCAGGCTGGAATGGTGGTGCAATATCTCCCTATAACCATGACTTCCTGGGCCCAAGTGATCCTCCCACCTCAGCTTCCCAAGTAGCTGGGATTATAGCTGCAAGCCACCTCATTGGCCTCATTTTTAAGTATTTCATGGAGACAGGGTCTCAATATGTTGCCCAGGCTAGTCTTGAACTCCAGGACTAAAGTGATTCTCTCATCTCAGCCTCCCAAAGTACTGGGATTAGAGGTATGAGTCAAAACGCCTGACCTTGAGTGATACTATGAATAACAAGTCTACCTCAATATTTTCATGCGTTTGGGAAAGCAGAAAGCACAGCAAAAACTCCACCACTGGGGCTGTGAGTTCAGGGTCCCACACTTGAAGGACCAGCTGATCAAACAGAAGCCCCACTGGATCTGAATCCCTCTGTGTGGTATGACTGAGTAAACAGACCTGCAGAATCAGAGCACTGCTGCCTTGAGCAGCTGTAAGCTTCTGTGAGGTCAGAAGCACCTGCGGTGCTTGTTTAAAATGTACAAACTCTTTTGCTCCACCCACCCCAGGGATTCTGACTGGGCAGATCTGAGATAGGGTCAAAAATCTGCTGGACACCTCGGGAGATACAAATGCAGGCCACACTTTGAGAAACACCACCTTTAAATCTTAACCAAGCTCCTCAAACACCTCTTACTCAGTGAGTACTTTTATAAAAAACTGAATTCACCTTCATGACTGATAATTCATTCCTGATAATCCAGATGCAGAGACCATCTCTAATGCCTACCCTCTGGATTCTTATATCTTATTAGATAAACTTTCAGGCAGGCTAACCTCACCTTAGCCAATGTTACTGGGGATAATGCATTTAAAAAGAGAAAAATGATTTTGCAGTCACGTGGGCTATGAGGAGCATGGACTATTTTATCCTTTAGGGTACTTGATTTAAAGCTGATGAAGCATCAGAGCTGCCAGTCCAGTCATCAGTGTCAGAACACGTCATTATCAACAACACCAGGTTAGAGAGCGAGAAAAGCAAGAGGCGCCACGGCCCTTGTGCTCCCGCCAGCCGCTCCCAGCATCTCCCTGGAATGGAGAGGTGGTTCACGCAAGGTGACAGGGATGGCCCTGGAGCTGCTTGGCACAGGCCGACTCCATTTAACGAGTGTTCAGAATCACACTCAGCACAGAGAAATTCACCCTGACCCTGGACGCCCGCCCCCTGGCATACGCACTCTTACATTTTTACTCAATTACTATTTCTAAGAACAGAGACGAAAATAAAATGCAGAGCCCCACTGCTCGGCAGTCTTTCATGGAAGGTCTGAGAGGGGTCTGCAGGGTTTTCCCACAATCTGTCAGCTGGGCGGGGTGGAAAAGCCTCCAACTGCCTGGGAATCTACATGGAGTGTGCATCCTAACTCCCCTTCCACACCCTTGGAGACACTCCTGGTGTTCCCAGACTCACTGCAGAGCAGGGTGGGTTTCCATTGTTTTTTACCACCAAGAGAAGAGGGAAGCTTGCAGCTATTAAGTGACCGAAAATAACCCCAAGTGAGGAGTGTCTGAGAAGAAAAACCACCCAAAGAACCAGGGTAGGCCTCTCAACTTGTTTGCTATGGGAGGAAAGGATGAAAAGGAAATTAATCCAAAGTAGTAGGTAAGAAAGTTATAAAATTAATGGGAGAGGATTCCAAAGGAAAAGCAAAAAAAAAGGAGGGGGAATTTGGGGTCTCGGTGTTATGGTGGCATCCAGGCCAGACTTGAATTCAGATTTTGGCTTTGCTACTAGCTAGCTCTGTGACCAAGGACAAGGTATTTACCTCTCCAAATACAATTTCCTGAAAAATGGGGATTGTCATTGTAACCCTCCCTTATCAACCAACATGGGGAAAATTAGGGTGATGTGTGTTAAGTAACAGGGAGTATTAAACAAACATTTTCCTGCTCTCATTCCCTCCCCTTTTCCTTTCCAAACAGTGGGAAAAATATCAGACCTTTAACCTTTTGGTTTAGATAGTGAAATAATATTAAAAATTACAGTTTAAAACCAAAATATAATGTCTCACAAAAGGGAGCTTTAAAAGCACAGATGAAACCTTTCACTCTTTTATTCTTCTTATTGCAGCTTCTGGTCACTTTGAGGGTTTCTGTATTAAAATAAAGGTATGCTTCCGATAGAATCAGTTCTTTCTGAGGAAAGTCCAGCTTAGATCACTGTTAATAAACTCTACTGATTTCTGAGAAGCAATGTTAGGCATGATAAATTGCAAAACAGGATAGCCAGTAAACCAGGCATCTCCGGGGGTAATACAAAATATGTCCTTTGTCCCCATCTGGGACCTCCACCTACATTTAGAATCAACATAATCCAAACCTTCTCGAGGTCTCAAAAATATGGAGTGAAGCAGTGCCAGGATGGCTGAGCTGTTTTCTTTCTTGCTGAACATGGTTCACAGACAACTTAGTCACTGAATTCCTTGAGAGTCAGGATCACCCAAGTCCTATATTTTGCTGTGAACTCACTGCCCAGCATATAATAGTCATTCAATAAATGCCAGCTGAATTAACTAATGTTCCGAGTCAGAAACGGGTAGAGACCTCTGGCTTGGGGGACCCTCAGTCTAACAGAGCTTGTACTTGGTTTGAGGGTCATGACTAAGTGGTTTGGGCAAGTGGACAGCTCCCAGGTCCAGTTAGCTGAGGGCCTGCCCCATGATAATCCATTTCTTCATGCAACCCAGACATGTCAACACGAAAGTCACACATAATGGCATCAACATAACTCTTCCACAGGTCTTTCTCTAAAACATGAAAGGAGGACGCTGGGGGCTGTGCCTACCACCTCTAATCCCAGCACTTTGAGAGGCTGAAGTGAGAGAATTGCCTGAGCCCACAGTTCAAGACCAGCCTGGGCAACTTGGGAGACTTTGTCTCTATAATAAATCAAAAAATAAGCTGGGAGTAGTGGCATGCACCTGTAGCTCCAGCTACTTGGAAGGCTGAGGAAGAAGGATTTCCCGAGCCCAGCAGGTCAAGGCTGCAGTGGCCATGAACATGTCACTGTACTCCAGCCAGTAAGACTCACACTCAAAAGGAGGGAAAATCTCCTTTCACTTTAGTTCAGTACAAGAAACATTAATTAAGCAACTACTATGTGCCAGGAATAAGCAAGTAGATACAAATAAGATTTTAAAAAAAGGAACATTCTCTTGACATGCAGGCCATAGTGTTCAATCCTCCAGAGAGTTAACCTCCATGGGGTCAGGAGATCAATATTTCAAATCACTCTGCGACCCCTGGAACACATATCTCATTCCCACAAGTTATTCTGTCACATTCTGCAATCAAGTCATTGTATTACTTCAAACTGATGCATAAGTTTTTCTCATGTAAACTCTGACCAGCAAGTTTCAGGCACCTTTGTAATATGTCAGCTACAAGGCTGCATTTCAGAATCCAATTTTGCCTCTGACACGTTCCCCACAAGAGACAAATACTAAAGAAGGACTTGATATAACTATGTCAAATGAGGAATAAAGCAGACAAGTGTACTCACCAAGGTACCCACAAAGCACCTGGGACTGTCTGGCGCACAAGCTGCCCACTGAGCCAGAGGGTGTTGTAACAACTGGGCAGACAGCTAGGAGTTTTAAAAAGCACAGTCATTAGCTATTTTACTGAAGAGATGCCTGGCACAGAACTACATAAGATGCAAAGTAGAAGAGGCACTCACTGAATGTTCTTATAATTCCCCCAGAAATATAAGGTCCCTGCTGCCTGAGGCCAGGGGATTAGATAGACACTATGGAAGATTCCGGATTCTAGTTCCAGATCTTCTGGCATCCCTTAACCAGCAGTCAGACTCCTCAATTCACTTTTCCCTTTGCATGCTCTAGTGTTAAAGTAACAATGTACAATTTATACACTGAAATGGTAAAATAAATACCTTTACGTTAAGATGAACAAGAAAGGCCTTGACCTCCTTTGACAAAAGACAGCCTACCTATTAAGAATAAAATGTTGTTTTTCATTTGGCTGGGCTAGATTTTAGAGTTCTTAAAACCACCTGTCATCATTTCTAACTCGCATATGCAAACTCCTTCTCGAATGAGTCAAAAATATAAGTGTATGTTGGTGTGGGGCTACGTGGCTACAGTTTTAAAAGCTAGGGCTCTTTGAAATAGATTAAACATATCTTCCATGATAGTTATTATGTCCAGAAATCTTGAACTTCATTTTCTTGAATGCAACGGCAATCCAATTTGTATATTACCCACCATATTCTTAGAAAAGAAAATATACCAAAAAAAATACCCAAATTGAAGAAAAAAATATTGCTGAGTGTTCCAAGGCCTTCCTAAATGCAACTGGGTCAATAAATACAGGATTTTTGCAGGAGAAAATGTGGATTAAAACTCCTCTTCTTTGATTTCCTATGAATCCTTGGACAAGCCCCTGAGTTAACTCAAGCCTCTGTGTAGGTGAGAAAGACATAATGCTAACCCTGAGGGTTTTTATAAAATTGAATTGAGATGATATATTTAAAAAAGACTGGCAGATAAAAAGGTAATCAAGAAATGTAATCTGTTATCTAACTTATGTGTTTAAAAGAAGCCCTGACTGCCTTCTAGGCCTGGCATAAATATAACCCTTTCCTAACTTTTTATGTAAATTTAGAATCTATGTACCTTCTATTCATATAGGGCATACCTTCTAGAAGTAACACTTCCGCAATTCAGACCTGACTTAAAAACTTCTTTGGACAAAGACTAAGGCCTTATGAATCCCTCTCTCAATTTTTTGCCAGATTTGTGCCTCTTATTTTAAAATGGATAGTAAAAGCTTTTTCAATACCCTGGAACTTACCGTCTCCAACATTCAGCCCCCTAACAAGATCCCAGTCACAGATTTTTCTCACCTTTTAATGGTGAAGGAATGGATTCATGAGGGTATGTATGGTTTTCACTTTCTAATCAGAACACTCTTGAATTGAGGGCTCGGAATGGCTGGTGTGTCATGGAAGACGAAGACCCATCACCTGGGTTTCTAAAAGAACATGCTGCTATCATGTTGCCACCATATGCTGTTTCCAGCTGACATATGCTCACATATGCTCCCACCAATAAGCAACCATGTTGTTTATTTTTAGAGCCTTCTCCACAGTCTTGCAGGAAGAAAATTCCCTCAAATAACCAGTCAGTGAAGACAGGAAGCTACACTGGATATAAACTGTTTGTCACAAGATTAGCAAGTCAAACAAAGTTTTCTCATTCCTATCTGACCTTTAAAAAAAGATGCTGAAAGTTATCTTAAATAAAAATCTCAAGGAATATAATAAGAGAAAGGCTGAATATGCAGAGTAGGTCACTTGGTTAGCGATACGTTTTCTTCAAACTATGGCCCTATGCATTTCTTGGGGGGATCTAAGTCCTTTTCCTGGGAAACAGCACCTTCTTCAGGCCAGTGTACGCAGTGGTACAGAAGAGGGATAATTTTATTAAACAGAATTCAGATCCCTGAAATTACCCCAGGTCTTCTATAAGCAAATGCTTAGGAAGTCTGTGGGGAACAAGGTAAGGTAATTATTGTCATTTGCATTTTCCAGCATGCAGTCCTCAAGTATGCACCTTTGGTTTATTTTCACTGTGCTATAAAGTTGCAGTATTAAAATCCTTTCTTGTCTTCCCTTTCTTTTTTGTTTTTAAGCAAGGCCAAAGGTCAGGGAGCTCTGGTGCTGATCCAGTATCTGAGAAATTAAGATCCTGAATTGGATGGAGATATGAGGATGCTAATAGTGATTACACAGGCTATGGAAATCAGCCCTTAGTTTTTTAAAGTAATCACTCTTCAAGAATCTACTTGATTGAAGTGGTACAGCAGTATGGATATACTTTATTTCTACAGTGAGGCTTTGGATATGTGGGGGCATACTTCGTAAAATATAAGACATAAAAATCTGAGACATTCACAGTCTTTTTTTTTTTTTTTTGTTTTGAGTCGGAGTCAAACAGAGTCGCCCAACCTGGATTGCAGTGGCCGCCCCCGGCCACCGCCCCCACGACCTGCTGGGCTCCGGCGATCCTTCCGCCTCAGCCTTCCAAGTAGCTGGAACTATAGTCACGCGCTACCACGCCCGGCTGACATATCTTTTTTTATTCACTCCTACCCAGATACTCAGCTGTCTCTTAGTTGCTTACTCTTACCTGCCTTTCTCCCTGGACTTGACTTATTCTGTATATTCTCTCTTTTTTACTTCTCCTTATCCATCAAAAGGTACCCGTTTCCTATGTTAACCATGTACAGTTCCAATTATCACTGAAAAGTGTCTTTATTTGGTGTCAGAAAGAGCTTAGTGATGTGGTAGCCAGCCTTCAAGAGGGCTTCTCATGAGCCTCACTTTGTAGAGCTTATGCTCTTGTTCATTTATTAAGAGTGATTTGGTAGCCAATAGCAAAACGACAGTATAAGATGTCTGAGACAACATATTAAAATACATGGCTTCTTCCCTCTTGGGCCTTTGGATCACTCACACTGGGAGAAACCAGCCACCATGATATGAGGACACTCAAGTAACCCTGTGGACAGACTCATGCAGAGAAAATTTAAGACATCCTGCCAACAGCCAGCACCAACTTGTCAGTTATATGAGAGAACCACCCTGGAAATGGATCCTCTAGACCCAGGAAACTCTTCAGATGACTGTAGTCCAGACCAACATCTGACTCAATTTCAAGCTTGAGCCACAAGCCAAGTCACTCCCAAATTCCTGACCTACAGAAACAAAAATACGTATTTTTGTTTTAGGTCATTGTGCTTGGAGGGTATTTGTTGCATAACAATAGATAATTAATATATTGGGTTACCCAGGACTATTAATTCTGAATAGATAGAGTAGAATTCCTGGGTTCTAGGAAGCATAAATCCAGTGAGAGAGAGATTGGAAGCAGATGGAACTATCAAAGTCTCTTATATTCCTACAAGTTACTAGTAGGCGATCCTTCAACCACTTTGTAAAACTGCATGGAAATATCTACAAAAGGCAGACATGTGCAAATCCTAACACTAAAAAACTTCCCTCACAAGTATAAACCCAAAGGAAATGGGTTCACCAAAGACACATGCAAGAATGTTTGTTAGCAACATTCGTGATAATAGCCAAAATCTGGGAACAACCCAAATGTCCATCAACAGTAGAATGACTAAACAGATGATAGTATATTCACTAAACACTGTAGAACAATGAGTAGGAGCAAATAGGCTACAACTACAAACAACAATATGGACAAGTGCCTCAAGCATTGCAGAGAGTGAAAAAAGCCAGACATAAGAATATCTGTATGTCTAAAGTACAAAAAGACAAAATTAGTCTGCATGTAAGACAACGATTACTCTTACAGAGGATCATGAGGGACTTCTAGGTGCTGGTAGTATTCTGGCTTTTGATCTAAGTGCTGATTGCATGGACAGATTCCCATCTGGAAAAATTAGTGAACTATATACTTATTTGTGCACTTTTCTTTTTTTTTTTTAAATATGTGGGGTACGATTCAGGGTCAGGTATACAAATGTTCATTATGCAGCTACCCTTATTTATGTACTTTTCTGTATTAATTTATACTTCTCATAAACAGTTTACTTAAAAACAGTCTTATACATTTTTTAAAAGAAATAGGTGTGGGCAACCCTCTTAGGTCCCCTCCCACTCTGGGAGCTTTTCTGTCCTCTCAATAAATCC
>CAUYQG010158876.1:23-13496 GCA_963574415.1 Tarsius wallacei | reverse complement strand
GGCAGAAGGATCACTGGAGCCCAGCAGGTCGAGGCTGTGGTGGCCGGGAGCAGCCACTGCACTCCAGTCTGGGCGACAGTGAGACTCCAACTCAAAAAAAAAAAAAAAAAAAAAAGGAAAATGAAGAAAGGAAGGGGAAATGTGGTAACCAGGGAAACTTGTTATTTATTTTATTTTTTATTTATTTTATTTTATTTTTTTGAGTTGGAGTCTCACTCCGTCGCCCATACTGGAGTGCAGTGACCACTACCCGGCCACCGCAGCCTCGACCTGCTGGGCTCCGGCGATCCTTCCGCCTCAGCCTTCCAAGTAGCTGGAACTACAGGCATGCACTACCACACCTGGCTAATTTTTTGATTTATTGTAGGGATGAGGTCTCATCAAGTTGCCCAGGCAGGTCTCGAACCCACGGACTCAGGCAATCCACTCATCTCAGCCTCTCAAGGCACAGGATTACAGGCTGAGCCACCAAGCCCGGCAAAACATGTTTTATTAAGGTAAAATTCACATACCATAAAATGAATCATTTCAAATTCAAAATTCAGTGACATTTAGTGTATTTACAATGCTGTGCAGCCACCACTTCTGTCTAGTTCCAAAACATTTTCTTCACCTCAAAAGGAAACCCCATACCCATTAAGCAGTTACTCCTCATTCCTCTTTCCTCCTAGCTCCTGGCAACCACCAATCCACCTTCTGTCTCTACAAATTTACTTATTTTAGACATTTTATGAAAACGGAATTATACAATGTATGAACTCTGTGATTGGGTTATTTTACTTAGCATAATATTTCCAAAGTTCATCCACATTGTAGCATGTGTAAGTACTCCATTCCTTTTTATGGCCAAATAGTATTCCATTGTATGGATATACCATAATTTATTTGTCTATTCATCTGTTCATGGACATTTGGGCTGAATCTATACTTCTCAACAGACACAGAGCTCCCAAACTCAACTTCTCCTTGAATTAGTACACCTGCTCTCACCTTCCCTTGAACTGGTACACTAGTTCTCAGTTTCCCTTGAACTGGTACACTAGTTCTTACCTTCCAGCTCTGATTCTGCCTCCCAAGTTGGACCATACCTATCTCTCATGCACATCCTACTCTAATGCAGCACCCCCAGCTGCATCTTTGCTCAGCCTAAGTAATGCCAAACTCAATACCCACTCTCCAAGTCCCCTCCCCATCAGAGTGTTCAGGCTGCCTTTAAGTGAGAAAGGTAAAGATGCTTTAACCAAAGCCTACATTCTGGCCCTCAGGAAAGAGGAGAAGATGGTGTCGGTGGATCTTCTGTTTCAAATTTGGCCTCGATGTTGCAATCTCAAACTCTCAATCAAGGATAATTTGGACAAAGTTATTAGTTTGAACTATTGCATTTGGTGTATTTGTTCCACGGAGCTGAGAGACAAATGTGCATGCATTCTGACCCTCTCAGCCCTTGGAGGGGGATACTATCTGCTAAACTGAGCCTGGCACATCCCAGAAGGCTGGGCCACAGGCCAGGATTCAATTTCATCAAATGCATCCTCACCAGGTACCAGCTCCATGCCAGGCACTGTAATATACCCAGGGAGATACAAAGGTCAACAAGGCATGGCCCAAGGAGCTCGTGCTCTGGAAAAAGGAGACAGATACACTCAAGAATAGCAATAAGACAGGGAAGACAACTCTGAGTCATATAGGGCTCCGGGAATCCAGAGACCGGAGCTGTCTGCCGGAAGAGCTGGGGAGGGAAGGTTTCTCAGAAGATGTGACCTTAGAGATTGAAGAAAGACAGTAAGTTTTGACCAAGAGGAGAAGGGCTTTCTGTAGGGATGGCAGAAGCAGAAGCACAGAGAAGAGTGTGGCTTGCTCTGGGCTGCTTTCCTCCTGCTATGACGATGCTGAGGATGCCCAGGAGGGGCACCATGTGATAGAGGCCTTGGAGCATCAGGTTAGGGTATCTGTCCCAAAGTCTCTACCCATGTGTGACCTGAGAAGGGATCAGAAGTAGCAAAGGCTAGAGGCCAAGAAGTCAGAGGGAGGTTAACGGAAGGCTGTGGCAATAGCCTGACCTCAGACCCCAAGGAGCTGAACAGCAGCACCAGCTGAACTTCTGCAGAAGATTGACTTGAGGGCAACAATCTTGTGGGCTAAAAGGAGTGAGCAGACCTTGAAAGCATTCATGTGACCATTTATGCAAGAGGAAGAAAAATCCTGGGAACTGGTGGAGACTGGAAGGCCAGAGCCCTCATGCTCCCCACCTAAGCACCCTGTCAGTATGAATGTGGACAGTGACAGGACTCTTGGAAAGGAAGAAGGTTTCAAAAAGACATTAAGACATTGCAGAAGAGGACATTCAAGAATAAACTTCTGTGCCCCTCTCCCACCCAAACCAGGAATTTGTCAGAAGTGCAGTTTCCCACAGAGTCCACTCCTATGAAGCATCCCCCACTGTCTGACACCCTCTCTTCCATTCTGAGTTTGAGGGGAGACTCCCAAGCCAAAACCAGGGCTCAGAGCAGAAGGTGTCTATCTGCCGCTGGCTGCACCTCCCCCACTGCCCCCATGCTCTCCAACTCATGCAGTTACTTGTTCCAGACAGAACAGAGGAACTGCCCGGCAGGGTCCAGCCAAGTCTTCACCTCCTCCCTGTGCTGCCACTTGTCAGCGCCAGGCAAGAGAGATGCCAGCTTCGTCCCCAGCCTGAAAGCCCATTCAGGGCACTGGAAGATGAATTATGTTTCATTTATATCAAAGAAGCAATCTCGGAGCCCATTTGTGATCAAATTTGCTGTCAGAGAAACTTTGCTTTATCTCATTACATCTGATATCTCTTGGCTTCTTGTCCTTGAGACTATTAAAGTTTAATGTCAAATTCAAGATGAAATGAAATCTTTGCTGTATCATCTCATCAAGACCTGAGCATTCCCCCTTCCATCTAAAATTTTTTGACAACTAATTACAATGGGGGCGGGGGGAGGGAAGGAGAGAGACCTATTCCCCTCCCATTTGCTGAAAATGCCATCATTGGAAGGGTCCACAATGCACACAGCGGCAGTGTGGTGGCGCAAAGCAAGGAGAGGTGCGCGTCACCATTCAACTCTTCTCCTTCGACCCTTCATCCCAAACTCGCCATCCCCTGGAATAATGACATCTGTTTTCATTTCTAATCAGATGGGGCATCCCCACCCCAGGCACACAGCTTAGGGGAAAGAACACTGGACCAAGAGGCAGATCAGAGCTGAATTCCAGGCTCTGCCCGCTAAGTGACCACAGGCAAGTCACCCCCATTTCTGGGCCTCAATTTCCACAACTACAAAATAATAAGGTTGGATTAGAATCACATAGCCCCACTTAGGAGATGCAAGGGGAAATAAATGAGCGAACAGCTGTCTGTTTGTTATACACCAGGGAGGAAGGGGACTGTGGCTGAGAGACACATACAACCCACCCGCAGACAGTCAACCTTAAAAAAATTAAATAAACACCAAAAAATCGTGTCATGTCTGCCGGCTCTATTTACCATGACAACCCCAAGACCAGTTGATTTCCAAGGCTTATGATTCTCTCACTGAGAAAAGTACCCAAAGAAAACAGGCTTCATCCTGGGAATTCCCTACTTTTACCTGGAAAAGAGCTGGTATGTTGATTAATAACACTGATGAAATCTACCTGTGCAAAACGGGACCATCAGAAGGCCCAGGAACACAGGTCAGATCTCCTAAAAGGCAAGGTGCTAATTTTTAAAAAGAAAGAAAAGATAGACAGACAAGAAAGATTTTTACAAAGCAATGTATTGGCTCAAGTTGGATGATGAGGAACAAAAATAGAAGAAAGAAAAAATATTTTTAAAAAAGCAATGAAATGGCAACTTCATTTATTCTACAAATGTTTACTAAGCATTTCATAGGTGTACCCACTGTTCTAAGTACTTGGGAATTCAGCAGTTAATAAAAAGACAAATGAGTTCTCTCTGTGTATACACATTCAATAAAACCATATGCCTTTTATAAAAAAAAAAAAAAGACAAAAATCCTTGACCTCATGGAGCTTAGATGGTGGAAGGGAAAGAAACAATAAGTGCGATTAATATGTAATTTATTTGGATGACTTTTTAAATTCTTAAAGTAGGTGGAGTCAAGGAGTGAGGGCGCTGCTTGGCTATTGGGGCAGTACCAGGAACTTCCTGGACTCAGATCCTGGCTCTGTCACTCACTGCTATGGATCCTTGGTCAGTTTACTCACCTCTTTGGGCCTTTGCTTACTGACCCATAAAACAGAAACTGTTAAGGAACCTACCCTCAAGGGCTAAAAGAGTTGATTTTTGTAAAGTGCCCAGAACAAGGTCTAGCACTTAGAAAGCTCTGGAAAAGCTTTCTAGAGGAGTTGAACTGGATCCAGCAGTCTCCAGAGCCCCAGGCTGGGGAAGGAGCAGCAGCTGCCTTCTAAAGCAGAGCCCGCAGCTGGGAAGAAGGTCCCAACTGAAGAAGTCAGGAGTTACTTTAATACGCTCTGCCAAGCCAAGCTTCTGCTTCTCCATAAATAATTCCTCAGTCTTCTTTATCCATCCGTTCCTCTGCCTAACTGTCTTCAGAGGAAGTTCTTCAGGATACCCAGCCCCTATCATTTCTGTAGCAAACAAATACCAGGTCTTTTACTATTCTCTTCACCGGAACAACAGAACGTCTTAAAACTCAGTCTGTAATCTAAGTCTCCAGAAGTCCAAAGGCAGCAATTTATTCCTCAGCCTTCTATTCACTGGGAAAAATATAATAATCCAAATGTTTGTTGATGTTTTCTTTTAAGTCAGAATAACTGTGTGCCAGAGTCAATATTCATCTTTACAGCAGCCCTATACAGTAGATATTATGCTTCCATTGTACAGGTGAGTAAACTGAGCTTCAGATTTTTTTTTTTTTAAATCAGAGTCTCACTCTGTCGCACAGGCTGGAGTACAGGGGCACGCTCACAGCCACTGCAACCTCAACCTGCTGGACTCAGGCGACCCTTCCACCTCAGCCTTCGAAGTAACTGGAACTACAGGCACGCACCACCACGCCCAGCTAATTTTTTTATTTATTGTATATATGAGGTCTCACCAAGTTGCCTAGGCTTATCTCGAACCCCGGGGCTCAGGCAATCCTCTCACCTCGGCCTCCCAAAGTGCTGGGATTATAGGCATGAGCCACCACACCTGGCCCAGAGACTTTAAATACCTTCCCAAGGTACCCCAGCTGGGGGACAGATTCAGTATGTAAACTATATCTGTTGGCACCAAATGGCATCATCTTAACCACACACTCTATTGACTCATGAGTTTGGAAATTTTCTCAGGTATCAACACAATTCTAGTGGAGATTTCTCATAAAAGTCTTTGAATTGCGTGTCCTCTTTAAGGCTATAAGCTCCTTAAAGGTACAAACCATGCATGATATCCCTTAGGTCTCTGCATGACACATACCCGTACAAAGAGTGACATCAGCTAGGGACACAGTCTTTTTAACAAGTACTCCAGAGTTTACACATCCAAGCTAACGTTGTCCTTTGCAAGGTGGCACTTGGGGAGGCTCTCTGCTTACTCCAGGGATGTTGCCACTGTTTTGGTTGTTGTGTTTTGTTTTTTTCAGTTTTGTATTCCTTGCTTTTCTTGTTGTGAATCTACTCAAAGATGGTAAACCTTTAGCATTTTGAGGATATATCTGATTTCTGAAAAAAGAACAAACCTAAATCTTCTCAATAAGGTAGACAAGTCGTTTATATTAAATTAACAAAAAAAAATCCTTATGCCTGGGGTTCAATAAATATTTGTTGACTAACAATGACACCAAAATGGAAATGAAATACACACTGTTTGACTCTAAGGAAAAGTGACTATTTTTATTATTTGGCTCATACGCCTCTTCTGAAAGTAATTCCAGAAAAGAAATTCCAGAAACATTTTGAACAGTGGTGAGGACACTGGAGTAAGAACTGTATATCAAAAGGAGTTAACTCTTGGGGGACAATTTGCAATTGCATGAGCTCTAGATTTCAAATCAATAGACATGCGAAGAGTCCCAATTGCATGTAAGACACAGTTCTAGACACTGTTTTGTGTAATTAAATAAGAACAGAATTCTCAGAGCTGCCAATGCCTATGGAGGAAGGAGGGAGGCAGGATGCCTAGAAAGGCAATGAATACCCATGATCCAAAGCAGAGCACAGACGCTCCAGAAGGACTGGGGGAGGTGTCCAAGGGAGGGGTAGAGCCTTCTGGCTGGAGGGTCTAGGAGAAGTTCTGTGGAGGAGATTGCATTGAGACGAGCCTTAAAGCAGTACTGCCCACCTATCCATAGGCATGACACTCGCAGAGAATGGGAACAGTGGGATGGCTAGCTGGGACAAACGGACAGTGCTGCCATGGATGAAAGCACTGGCCAGGAGGGGTTCTGGTGGCTCCAGCCATCTGTCTGCCCTCAGGCATAAGGGGAATGAGTACTGCTGTAACCTACTTCACAACACACCAGTGGAAACCTGGCCTCAATTCAAGAAAGAGCAGAACTCCAACGGGTGGGTCTGGAGGAAGGGAATGCAGATTTAGGGGCACAATGCAGAGAGGTGATGAGTGTCAGGTGTATTCTGACAACATGCGAATACCCTGTTTGCAGAAGAGGAGGGAACCTATGGTAGAGGAAGAGAATTCAGTCTGAGCTGGCAGGTTTAAGTCAGCAAATTGAGGGTCTTGAATGCCATGTTCTAGAATTTAGACTTGACTCCATAGTCAGCAAAGATCCTTCTAGAGCTACTGATAGGGAGCTGAGTGCTACATTTGGAAGAAAAAAAAAAATCCTCGGCCAGGCTCGTTGGCTCAACCTGTAATCCCACGCTTTGGGAGGCTGAGGTGAGTGGATTGCCTGAGCCCGTGGGTTCGAGACCCGCCTGGGCCACTTGGCAAGACCTCATCTCTACAATAAATCAGAAAATTAGCTGGGCGTGATAGCACATGCCTATAGTTCCAGCTACTTGGAAGGCTGAGGGGAAGAATCACCTGAGTCCAGCAGGTCGAGGCTGTGGTGGCCGGGAGCAGCCACTGCACTCCAGTCTGGGCGACTGAGTGAGACTCCAACTCAAAAAAAAAAAAAATTCTCACACTTCCTATGGTTTACTTAAAAACAGCCATAAATAATAAACTTTAAACAAACAGATAAATCCCCAAAGCTAGGATTCAGGCCTTTTTCCTGCGTCAGGCTTAGCAGGGTGCCTCGCTTAGAAAGAAAGTCCTAGGTGATTTAGAAATAAGATGAAAACCACCAATCTCCAGCTTTTTTTTTTTTAATGCTCTGAAGCTAAAAAGTAAACACCCATGTTTCCTCAGGAGCCCAAGGCCCTCAGGAACTAAAAGCAGGCAGACTCCTTTATGTGTTTTTTGTTCATCCTGTTAGTAGTTTGAGTTGCCACTGCTGTCGTTTGCCCTGACTGAAATGAGAATAAATATACACATGGCTTATAACCAGGCAAACCACCTGTCTGTGTGAGAAGGATGGCATAGTATATATTAAAATAGGGCTGGGGGAGAGTACTTTCAAGATGGCTGCCAGCGTTGCTATGGAGATTTAATTCCCGACTAGAAGTAAATCCCATTCAAAAGGCCAAGAATGGCCATGTTAGGTCAAAAACGGAACATGAACTGGGGGAAAAGATTGCTTTTCAAGAGAACCAGACAATTAATTTAGCAGAGGAACCACCCAACAAAGAGAACATTACAGATACCTAATGTGAGGGATCTTTATTCTGTTAAAGTCCAATCTTTAAAAGAGCCTACAAGGGATAAGGTGGCAAGAGAATGTTCTCTATTTCAGCAGAGAAGTTTACATGGTGGCGGGAGGGATGGAGGTGAAAGGTCAGGAAAAACTTTGCCAGCAGAAGAGTTGTAAGACACTGATCTATGTTCCTGAAGAGAGTTTCTTTAGAAACTCTTAAGAAAAGTAAAATTAGGTACATGTCCCAGGTGGTTCGGGTTAATACCCTCCAACATTTTTCAGTCTAAAACCTTCATAAGAGTCCACGACAACATTTTCTTAGGTCTAACTCTAACTCAAGATTAGGAACCCAATGTCTCTCCACTCCCCCATTCTGGTTGTCTGTGTGTACATATAAAAGTAGTGAGTTTATGTCCATTTAACTCCATGGAGAATGCAGCTGCCTAAACATGTCCTAGGTAACATGTGGAAAAACACTCAGACCCAGGCATCTGGCCTCCTACTTTCCTCCTCTGCATTTGCTCTCTTCATCATCTGTCACCCTCCAACCCACAGTCCAAAATATATTAAGGGAACTGACAATTCAGTCGATCAGTAAATACTGAGTTGCTATTATGTTTAAGTCATTGTGTTGGGGGCCATGGGGAAGATAAAGAGGCAAAGATTTTATCCTTGCCATCCCACAAATTGCCCAAAAGGAAGCTCAAATGTGAATACATGAAGAAGTAATGGGTCAGTTTAGGGGCCCAATGGTAGAGAATATCAGCAGTTTAGGGGTACTGAAAAGGTAAAGCTCTTTCCTTGCTGGGCTGGTCAGAGAAGGTGAGAGGAAGATCTTCTGTGCTTTTTCTAGTTGTGAAAAAAATATACACACACACACATAACATTCAATGTACCATCTTAACCATTTTTAAACATGCAGTTCAGTAGTGTTAAGTATATTCTCATTGTTGTGCCACAGATCTCTAGAATGTTTTCACCTTGTAAATCTGAATCTCTTTACAATTCCTCATGACTCCTTGTCCCCAGCAGCTGCCAACCACCATTCTACTTTCTGTTTCTATGAATTTGCCTACTCTAGGTGACTCAAATAAGTGGTATTATACAGCATTTGTCTTTTCATGATGGTCCTATTTCACTTAGGGTAACATCCTACAGGTGTATCTATGTTGTGGCATGTGAGAGAATTTCCTTCCTTTTTAAGGTTCAATAACATTTTATCATATGTATATACCACAGTTTGTTTATCCATTCATCTGTTGATGGATATTTGGGTTGCTCCCACCTCTTGGTCTTGCAAATATCTCTCGAAGATCCAGCTTTCAATTCTTCTCTCTATATCATCAGAAGTGAATTTGCTGCATCACATAGTAATACTATTTCTAATTTTTTTTAGGAACCATCCCTGTTTCCTATAGTGACTGCACCATTTTACATTCTCACCTACAGTGTACAAGGATTCCAATTTCTTCATATCCTCACCAGTACTTGTTAGTGTGGGCTTGTTTTTTTTTTTAATAGTAAGGTATGAGGTGGTATCTCATCATGGATTTGATTTGCATTGCTCTAATGATCAGTGATGTTAAGCATTTTTTCATATGTCTGTTGGCCATTTTTGTATCCTCTTCAGAGAAATGTCTATTCAAGTCCTTTGCCCATTTTTCAAACAACCAAGTTATTTGGTTTTTGTTGTTGTTAAAGGAAGAGCATCTTGAGCTGATTTCAAAGGGAGATAAAATCTGGGCAGGCTTTTGTGGAGCCAGGAGTCAGAGGACCCAATCAAAATGTTTTAAGGAAGGTGAGTCCGGTGTGCTGTGTTGACAAGATCGACAATGGACGTGGGTAGAGTCTTCAAACCAAGGTCCTTTAACTATCTGTTCGGAGAAGCTGAGGGCCCCAGACTTGCACACCCTGCTAAGCTAAACTAAACTCTGAGGTTGAAGCAAACTCAGCTTCCTTGTTTGCTCAAGCACATCCTGTAGAGGGAGAGGGCTCTCGGCTTCCACTCTTTCCCCAAGTGACTGATGGGGCAGTCCTTTACATTTCTAGTGTGATTTCTAGTTTATCTTCTAGCTCTATTTTGTTACAGCTTCCAAGTGACTGGCACCTCGCTTTTCTCCCTACCTCTCGTGGCCTGCTGTGGCCAGGGCAAGAGCCCACATAGGAAGAAAGCTGATGCAGCGACAGGGTCTCAGGTGACAAGGCAGGATCTGCCTGGCTCAAGTTCTGCAACATCCTTGGGACACTGGGTGACACACTGCCCTCCCTCCAGGATACCCCTCCAGCCAATGGATCTTATAGTCCTGTCTCCACTGGAAGCAGGAAATAATTCCTATCTGTCAGTGCTGAGATCTCCTCAGAAAGCCGGGCTTCACATGTTTTCCAGACCAAACACGTGGCTACATTCATCAAATGGCTTTTGTTGTGTGGAGAAATGCTCCTGATACAGTTACCAAGCAGGCAAAAAAAAAAAAAAAAACAGTATTACTGCATGAGACTCCTGTTAAAAGACAGAGATAAAGAGACAGCAAGAGAGGAAAGGATGGGTAGGTGATACACCTCAAATATTAATAGTGGTTGCTTCTGGGTGGTGGAATATGGATGAATTTTTTTTCTTTGTGCTTTTCTGTATTTTCCAAATTTTTGACCATGAATATGTATTACTTTTGTAATCAGAGAAAAGGACAGCACATGGTAATTTTTAAAAAGCCTTTGTTGGGCTTCATGCCAACTTAGTCTTCATGCCCTCGTGGATTCCACGCTGAAAATTGCATAGCCCGTGTCCCTCAGAGTTCCTCGACCCAAATACACCCGCTGCTCTGCCTAAGGGGTCCAGAGACAGTCCCGGGGACCCGCAGAACAACCTTTGGCATGCACCTGCCCAGTCAGGGAAGACACCCTGGGTGGATGGTCCAGGCACACGATGAAAAGGGATGGAGCCAGAAAGGGAAGAGGACGCCCCTGGGGACCCGGAGTCACCTTCATCTCTCCTCTGGGCAATCCCCAAAGTCCTTAGCCTTCCTGAAGGGAGGGGCCATGAGAAGGGCTCTCTAAGAAACTAGAAGGGGACAGCCTTGTACCGAGGCTGAGAAGAGCCTGGATGGGCTCATCAAGGTGTACAGTGGTCACCCAGCAGGGCCTGGCTCCTCACAACCCTTCCTTGCTGGAGAAAGTCCCACATTTCCAAGGACTGACTCTCCCGATAGAAATCAGCTTGGTAAGGGAACTGGAATGAGTTCAGCAAGACAGAGAGGAGACTGAAAGACAGTATCTTGGTTTGAATCAGTGGTACCAAAAAACCCCAGCAAGCCTGGGATTCTAACACCAGCCATTTCCCTTCCTACTCCAGGAGGGGAAGTGCGACTGGTCCTAAAGACAGCCCTGTGTGAGGCAGGGGCCTGTGAGGCAGCACCAGACAAGGGTGGAAAGTCCTCCCTCTGCACTGCCCCTCGGAAGACAAGGTTGGGCTATTTCCTGTTTATGCATGAAAGATGAACATTATAACCATAATCGGTGCATTTATAGAGCACCTTCCCCCTCCTCAAGAGCTTTTAGGCACCTCATCCTATGGGGGTGGGGGGGGCGTGTGTGGGGAGGTAGAGTGAAACTCAGAGAAAAAAGCAGCATGCCCAAGAGCACAGAACAGTACAGCTGGGACAGCAGCCAGGGGCTCCAGACTCCAGAATCTGCTTCTTCCCCACAAGACCAGCTGAGCAGATACCACAAGTCCACTCACCTCTCTGAGCTCCAGGGAACTCTGCCCAGGGAGGGCAGGATCACCTGTGCTCTGAGAACCCACCAACCGGTTCCGCCCTCACTCCTAGCCCCAGCCCTGATGCCTCCAAGTTGCCCATCTCATCACATCACATCAAGCTTGAACATACCCATTTCTCGCCATCCACACAAAAGACACCATTTTGAGGTTTTGTGTAGGTGCCCCTGGTGGTTCCTGTGTGTCTGCAAACACATCCAGTCCCCACGAGCCTCAGTGCCTCCGCTCGCATGAAAGATGCCTTTGTGAAAATTAGAATAGGGCGCCCCCTCCTGGCGGATGAATTAGAACACAAGGCTCTCGGGCCGGCTAGGTCTCTCTCTCAACTCAGACTTGGGGATTCCAGTGCGGGGCTCACCCCAGAGGACCAGAAATGCCCAGCGAGCCACCCCAGGGCTGTTCCCCCACCCTCCTTGTCCCCCACCCGCCCTCCTCACACGCACGCGCTATTTTCTCTCGAGCTTTCCACTTGGTGATCCAAAAGGCCCCTCATCCCACCACACCCCGCCCCTTGCCCATGGTCTGGATTGGATTTCCAACTCCCATGTCGAGCTGATGAGGTCGCATTCCCACGGGGAACCGGAGCACTTTTCTCGTTCTCTGCCACCCCTACCCACCCCCCTTGGAGAGCTCCTTTATGCTCTATTTTTAGTTTCTTGATTGCAAGTGAGAAGTCGGAATCAGAGAATGCTGGGAAAACGCAGCAGTAACCAACCCAGAAAAATGGACAGCAACATGGGGAGGGAGGAGGGGCTCCCATGGGAGGGGGAGAGGTGGCAACCGGCGAGCACCCAGGCCCCAGCTCTCCAGTGGAAAGGCGGGGGCCGGGGCGTGTGATCCATCCCATCGCCAGGCCAGCACGGAAAGGTGGCTTGAGTGAAGCCACGGAGCTAGAAGGCCCCCTAGAGGCCACCTCGCCCCGACCCCTCCTTTCCAGAGGAGGAAACTGAGTCACGCAGCTGAGCAGGGGCAGGGCCGCAAGAAGCCCCCCGAGTAATTCCTGCGGCCTCCTTCCGTGGCCCCGCTCGAGGAGGTCCCACCGCTTGGCCGGGAAGCGTTTTCCTCTGGCTCCTCCTCAAAGCGGGCGCCACCTCCCTGCCAGCCTGCGTCCCAGGAGCCGGGCGGGGCCACCCCCCGCCCCCAGCCCGGCCCGGCGCAGGCCGGAGTCCCCCCCGCAGCCCTCCCGGCCACCCTCAGGTGTTCACCTTCCCCGGCGCACTCGAGCTGGCGGCGGCCCCACCCTTCGCCAGACGCATCGCCCCCCTCCCGGAGCAGAGGCCGGAGAGGCGCGGGGCGGGGGGCGCTTCCCCCGACGTGCCGCCGCACTCCCTAAATGAATGAACTGGCAGCTCCAAAACCGCGGCGCAATTGGCAGTTATTGCTGGCAGTTTATCAGTATTAACTGATTAGGCCCGGGATGATGGATCCCCTGTCTCGCAGAGCCCGCCGCTCCGCGGGCCGCGCCGCACCCTCCGCCGCCCGCCGGCCGCCCGCGCGACTCCGCGACTCCAAAGCCGCCCGGGCCCGCGCCGGCCCCTCCCCCCGCGACCCGGCCCCTCCCCCACCCGCTCCCCACCCCCGGCGCGCCCCTCCCTGCGAAAGAGACACATTTGAATAAATAAAACAAAATTCAAATGAGGACACTAAATCTCCCCGGCGTTTAATTGATGATCATTATGCTTGGGAACCTAAACTCTTTTAATTTCACTGCGGTGCAGGGAGATGAATTATAGAATTACAGTCGCCAATTATCAATCACGCCTTTGCTCCGCGTCTCTTGGCTACCCAGCCGGCTCGCCCTCCCTCGTGCGGGCCAGGGGTTGAAGAGGCAGGATAACAGCCTTGGAAGCAGCAGCGAGGTGGGGAGAGGGGTGCGAACCTGGGTTTTGAGGTGCCCGGTTTCTCTCTCTCCGCCACTACCTCCTTCCTAGCTTGCCACCTTTCCCACTTCATTAAAAAAAAAAAAAAACAAGC
>CAUYQG010158871.1:0-10717 GCA_963574415.1 Tarsius wallacei | reverse complement strand
TCATAAAATCAACAAAGTTGGAAAACATTTGGCTAGACCAAGAAAAAAAATTCTCTTCTGAGCCTACCTTCGGCCCCTCAGGGATTCTATTGTGCAGGCCTGCAGAACTCAGGCTGGATCTTCCCAGAACCCTGTTGCCTCAGACTTTGGCATCTCTAGCTACCTCTGGGAATCCTTTAGATAGAGAATGATACTGGCAGGATTTTGGGGAGGGGGATGAGTCTATTCCACCTTCCAGATTGTGGATGGTCATTCCCTCTTTTTGTGAGCCTCAGTCTTCCAGCCATAAAAATCAAGGCAGTGGTACATATTATTGGTCGTGGAGACCTCACTTGGATCCCACCCGTAGTAAAATAGACACCAAGAATGCAATGCCTTTCCTTCTCCCTGTGAAGGTGAAGTCCTCAGAGGCAAGGAGAGGGGCTGGGGGATGATACCTAGGTGTTTCTAACACTAACCGTGGAGTGTAGTTCTTAGTGTTCAATGTTTGTACATGTTTTGTTAAAGCTGTTCCTAAGTATCTTGCTTTTGATTTTATTGTAAGCAGGATTAGTTCCTTGGTTTCATTTCCATAGTTTACTTCTTGTGTACAGAAATGCAACTGATTTTTGTATGTTGATCTTATATCCTGTTATCAAATTTCCTGAACTTTTTTTTCTATTAGTTCTACTGGTTTTACTGAATTTCTCACCCTTTTCTAAATACAGAATCACATCCTCTGCAAATAAAGGTAATTGAACTTCAGCCAGGCTTGGTGGCTTAGTCTGTAATCCCGCCCCTTGGGAGGCTGAGGTGAGTGGATTGCCTGAGCCCGTGGGTTCGAGACCCGCCTGGGCAACTTGGCGAACCCTCATCTCTACAATAAATCAAAAAATTAGCCGGACGTGGTAGCGCACGCCTGTAGTTCCAGCTACTTGGAAGGCTGAGGCGGAAGGATTGCTGGAGCCCAGCAGGTCAAGGTTGCGGTGGCCGGGAGCGGCCACTGCACTCCAGTCTGGGCGACAGAGTGAGACTCCAACTCAAAACAAAAAAAGAAAAAAGAAAGTCAAAAAGTAACAGATGTTGGTGAGGCTGCTTGTACACTGCTGCTTATACACTGGGAATGTAAATGAGTACGACCTCTATGGAAAACAGTATGGAGATTTCTCAGAGAACTAAAATTAGAGCTACCATTTCATCCAGCAATCCCCTATGGGGTGTCTCCACCAAAGAAAAGCCTCATCATATCAGAAAGGCACCGATTTTGGGACGCTCATCACAGCACCACTCATGACAGCACAATCGCGGAGCCCACCAGAGCATCCATCAGCTGATGAGTGGGAAAAGAACACGTGGGATGTGTGTGTGTGTGTGTGTATGTGTGTGTGTCTGTGTGTGTGTGTGTGTGATGAAATACCATTCAGCCATAAAAAGAACGAAATCGTGTCCTTTGTAGCAACATGGATGGAGCTGGAGGCCGTTATCCTCCATGAATTTACTCAGAAGCAGAAGGCCACACACCGCGTCACAAGGGAGAGCTCAGCACTGTGTACTCAGGGGCATACAGCATGGAGAATGGATGTGGGAGACACCCAAATGTGGGAAGGGCTGGAGGAATGCAAGATTCCTTGGTGGGTACAAGGTACCTTGTTCAGGAGATGCTTACCCTAAATGCCCAGGCTTCCCCACTACACAGTATATCCACGCCACACAGTAGCAGCAGCAGCACTGAAATATAGACAAATAGAAGAAATCGAGAAACAACTCACCTTGGCTCTGGGTACCACGATGTCCACAAATGACATACCACACACGGTCATGTTAAAGTCTGGGCAGCAGCTGCTCACTGAGGAGTGAGCTGAAGACCTCTGAGCCCCTCCGGAAGGCGATTGCCTGATGGTGGGTGCGGGAGGTTCTGGTGCCACTTGGTACACAGACCATTGGACTGAGGTGGCCAGGCGCAGCCGATGTGCCGTGAGTGGGTTCAGATGGGCTTCCTTCCATGCTGGCATCCTCAGGTGGGGGTTTTGCATAAAAATATTGATTTCTGGTTTCTCCTCAAAAGCAGAAGACCGATGACGGTGCCCACGTTCACCGTGGGCTGCGCCATTTTCAGCGAAGTCGTGACCCCTGCTTCACTGGGCAGAGGTTGTTGCACCAGCAGGTGACTCCCGGGGGCAGCTGGGTCTGAGATCTGCCACGGGAGGGTAACATGCCAGGGTCTGTGAGCCTTTGGCTTTCTGAAGACAAAACCTGTGACATGGGTGGAATGAGCTGTCTTCGTGCACATGAAGGTACCACCACCCCACCCCAGAATGGCTTCCGTGGAGAAGAATGGGTGACGCCAGAGTTGAGATTTGGGGGCTATGGGGACCCCCATGTGCCCCACCTCTCAAAACTCAAAAGCTGACCGCGGGCTGCTCATGGGACCCAGCAGTCCCTTTCCTGAGTAAGCGCGCATCAGAAACATGTCCCCACGTCCACCGGGAGTCATGTTCAGGAATGGTCTTTGCATCGTTATTTTCGACGGCCCCAACCTGGAATGTTCCTGATGTTCAGCAGTTGTTGAACATAAGTAGATGAATATTCTGGAACATTCATCAAGAGGCTGCTACCCAGCATCGAGGTCGAGCAATTGACTGCTTCACACCCATGGGTGAATCCCAGCCCCAGGAGGAGATCCAGACCCAGACTCTAGAAAGACGAGCTCTTACACCATTCACACGGGTTGGAACAACAGGTGGAACAGAGCCATGGTGCCTTTTGGGCGGGGGCTTGACAGGGAAGAAGAAGGGGGGGGTGTTGGGCTCCTGGAAATATCCTACTTCTCAGTCTGGGCATGGTTATATAGGTGTGTGTACTTTGTAAATATTAATAAAACTATCCTCTGATGATTGATGCAGTTTTTACGTGTTTTACTTCAAATTTAAAAGTTAACTTAAACGTGTCTGAAAATATCCACGGGGAAGGGATTTTGTCTGATTTCTGCAGCCCCAGATGTACCACCATGCCATGAGCTGAAGACAGATTTGGCCTCAGCTGAGGACACACCCTCTGACACCCTGGGGTCCCACGTCACCCTGCAAATAAGGTAAACCCAACTGACATCATTCAAAGCGACCGGTCCTGGGTAGAGGCTTCCCAGGGGAGTCGCATGTAGCACAGGGCTGCTCCCTCCATGTACCCACCAGATGTGCCTTGTGGCTGGTCGGCACAACCACCACCTTCGGTTACTCCAGTGACCGAGGGAGGCCACCAGGATTGTGGCATCTCTTGCAAAAGCAGATGCGTTTTTAACGAGTCCTTTCCATCTCGTTCGTGGCTGTGTTATTTGTAAAAGACACGTAGGAGGCCTGTCCTTACATTCACAAAGTTATAATAGATGCGTCTTCCCGCACCTGTGACTGCCATGCTCAGAGCATATGTTTAGTCCAAGGATAAAAGCCCTGTTTATGTGGGTTCCTGGCACACGTTTTTCCACATTCTGCTCCCTCTTTCTTTATCTCTCTCTCTCTCTCTCGTTGTTTTGGGAGTTTTTTGTTTGTTTGTTTTTTGAGTAGGAGCCTCACTCTGTCCCAGGCTGGAGTGCAGTGGCACACTCACCACCCCAGCGTTGACCTTCTGGGCTCAGGCGATCCTTCCGCCTTAGCCTTCCACGTAGCCAGAACTACAGGCGCCCACTACCATGCCCGGCTAACTTTTTGATTTTATTATAAAGGTGAGGTCTCGCCAAGGTGCCTGGGCTGGTCTTGAACCCGCAGGCTCAGGCAATCCACTCACCTCGGCCTCCCAAAGTGCTGGGATTACAGGCTGAGTCACCAAGCCTGGCCAGCAGATGCATTTTTAACAAGGACTTTACATCTCATTTGTGGTTGTGTTATTTGTAGAAGACATGTAGGAGGCTCATCCTTACATTCACAAAGTTATAATTGGCACATCTTCCTGCACCAGCGGCTGCCACATTCAGAGAGTATGTGGAATGTTTAGTCCAAGGATAAAAACCCTGTTTATGTGGGTTCCTGGCGCACGTTTTTCCACATGCTACTCCCCCTTTCTTTCCTTTCTCTTTCTCTGGTTATTTTGTTTTTGTTGTTGTTGTTGTTGGGTTTTTTGTTTTTTGTGTCAGAGTCTCACTGTCGCCCAGGCTGGAGTACTGTGGCACTCTCACGGCCACCACAGCTTCGACCTGCTGGGCTCAGGCTAGCCTTCCGCCTTGGCCTTCCAAGTAGCCGGAAATACAGGCATGCATTACCACACCTGGCTAATTTTTTTGATTTATTGTAGAGATGAGGTCTCACCATGTTGCCCAGGCGGGTCTCGAACCCGAGGGCTCAGGCAATCCTCTCGCCTCGGCCTCCCAAAGTGCTGGGATGACAGGTGTGAGTCACTGTGCCCCCCTCCCCTTTAAATCATTATTCATGACTGCCTTGTTGCAGACATATTTTTATGACGGGTAGTATTAACTCATATCGGGAGTTAGGGAATGTAGCCCCCGAACTGCTGTGTGTTGCATCTGCTGGACAGGTACAGTTTAGAGTCATGTTTTATGCAGGAATCAGTTAAGTCAACAGGTGATGTCCAAGTCACATCTAGAAAAAATTACCCCCGGGAGTGCCAGAGACAGAGGCCAGCCTGGAGATGACTCTGACAGGTCCCAGGACGTTCCCTGGCAGCTTTCTCCTCTAGCATTGGAGGAGATTGCTGTTTATTGCTGCAGGACCCGGCACGGTGGGTGGTTGTGTTTAGAGGACAGTTGTTCAAAGGGTAGACATCCTGACACCTCCAGGACATACCCGCAGTGACATGCTATCGGGGATACACCCCGCAACACTTCAGGCTCTTGCTGGGGGCCCTGGGGACATCTTTTATTCTTTTTAATTGAGATAACGCTCACATAACCTAAAATTAACTGTTTAGAGTGAGCACTTCAGTGGCACTGAACACACTCACTGTGCCATGTGGTCTCGCCTCTATGCAGTTCCACAACACTGTCACCATCCCAAAGCAAAACCCCGAGCCCGTTAGGAGCCACGCCTCACCCCACCCTCACCCCTGGTCACCACTGAGCTGCTTTCTGTCTTTGTTTTGACTATGTCATGTAAGCGGAATTACACACCATGTGGACCTTCGTATCTGAGCCAGTTCACGTAGCAGAACAATATCCCATCTGATGGAGAGATGGGATATTGTTTCATGTGTTCATCGCTGATGAATGTTTGGGTGATTTCCACATTTATGGCTGTTATGAACACTGCTACTGTGAACATCTGTGTTCAAGAATTTGAATGCCTGTTTTGAGGCTTTGGGGTGTATAACAGGGAGTGGAATGACCGGGTCAGGTGGCAATTCCCTTTAACACTCTCAGAAAGGCACCGAGCTGTCTTCCACAGTGGCTGTGCCATTCTGCGGCTCCACCAGCAATGTGTGTGGATTCCAGCATTCTGGCTTCCCAGCTGCGGGGGCACCTTGCCTGTTCTCGCCTCAGTCCAGCCCCTTCTTTTTGGAGGTGAGGGGCTGCCTTCGTGCTGCCTGCGTTTTGGTGATATTGACCGGTGTGAACCAACGTTAACTTGAACTTGCTTTTCTTCTGTGAATAAGTCAGGCTGTGCCTTGCAGGTAGCTGTAAGCTGATTAAATGCAGTTACTGAGAGAAGCCTCATGCACAGCGTGAGCGTGGCTGTCACAAGCTTGCGTGAGAACCTGCTTCATGCATTGTAGCTTCCACTTGAGCTTGTCTCCAGCCTGCATGAGGAGGACGGCTTTGAATAGCACATACGCTTCTCGGCAATTGCATTATTGGCATCTGGCAATGCTGCACTAACGAACAGGTCAGGAACCACGTGTATGGGGCATGTTGGCATGAGTCTCTGAAAGCAGGAAGGCACTGAGTGGTGTGGGCTGTTCTCCGGCCTCTCCACCCCGTGCTGGACTGACACATTAACGCCACCACCTGGTCTCTATCTGAGTATGATGTGATGATGTATTTACAACTCACAATGTCAATATGTGTGTCCAGAGAGAAAGCTGGCTATAAATTGGCTGCAAGAGGCCAGAGCCTTGTTGGGATGGGGGACCGTTCCTGTATTGGCACGACATTCCACATGCAAATGGCCCTTGACAGTTTGCAAAACGCATTTATGTAGATTAGCTCATTTAAATTGCCAAGAATACTTGGAAAGGTTCAACAATTTCCCCCAAATCACACTTGGCCAGTGGCAGGCCTGGGCCTCCAGCTCAGGGCCTCACATCTCAGCGGGTCTTCACGCCGTGGGCTGACACAGAGTGCCCTGGTCTTGGCCTCCAGGGAACCAGGCTCAGGGACTTAAGGATCCAACCGTGGCAGCCCTGCCCCTCCCTCCTCCCTCTCCTGCTCCCTGCTCCCTGCTGCTGTCCATGCGTGGCCTTTCCTCTCTTCCTCTCACTACTCCGTCTTCCTGCCCGGGCCTCTAGGCTAGAGCCACTCATGAAGCCTTTACAGAAGAAAAGCACATTGTCAAGCCCACCAGAGTGTGGGCTCGAGTTATTTTTATTATATGTTGTTATCATAGATAATTGCATCATTCTTATATAACACCGCTATGCCAGACGCGCCTATTATAACCACATAGCCTATAGCGGAGTGTGTGATGATGATGTATTTATAATTCATAATGTAATTATGTGGCCAGAGATAAAACTGGTAATAAAATCTTTACAGCTTTTCTAAACCATGAGGCCAAAACGAATGAGCAGCTTAGAGAGAGGCAAATTCAAGAGACCAGTAAGGGCAAAAGTCACACTCGTGGTGACATCTCACCCTCCATCAGAGCGCCCTCTGGGGGTGGCTCGGTGCCGTCTTTGGTCGGCCTACAGTGGACTTGCATTCCTGCCACTGATCCCTTGCAGACTCCCGCAGAATCTCTGGTCCTTGAGCATGCTCGAAGCCCTTGGGTTGCCTTTTGCTGCCTCTCCCAATCTCAGGACAGTCAACATGGCTGCTCTTCAGACCGTGTGGCACTCCACGCAGACCAGCGTGTGGACATTGGGATTTGGTGGAATGTGGCACGGAGTTATGCTTGCATGTGTTCTTTTAGGTTTCATGGACATAAAAACGCCCCAAACATTGTTTAGGCCCCCAGGCTATATCTGCAGTCTCCAGCTCCAGGAAGAATGCGCCAGGTCTTTCATTCGTGTCACTGAAAAGTGCAGCGGCAAGATCATAGTTCACAGCAGCCTCCATCTCCTAGGCTCAAGTGGTCTTCCAGCCTCAGACTCCCGAGTAGCTGGGACTATATGCTTGTGCCACCACGCCCAGCTAAGTTTTTGATTTTTTTTATAGAGACGAGTTCTCGCTATCTTGCCCAGGCTGGTCTTGAACTCCTGGGCTCAGGCAATCCTCCCACCTCGGCCTCCCGAAGTGCTGGGATGACAGGTGTGAGCCATAGCACCCAGGCCTTCCAGAACCCTGGCAACTGGAGGCATTTCTGAGTCTTGTTATCCATCCTCAGGCCCAAGGGAGCTGCTGGATGTTTCTCTTCACAAAAGACTCAAAGGCGTGTAGGACGCAGGAAGGGGAGTCTCCGGCTCGGGGGCTGCCCACCTGGTCTCCACCCTCACTCCTCCACTTGCAGGTGGGGGCTATTTGCTCAAACCCTGAGCTCCTCAGGCCTCAGTTTCCTCACATGACAAGTGGGATAACAGTAGGTCTCCCTCCCGGGCTGTAGTGAGAATGATGAGATTTTATTTTATTTTATTTATTTTATTATAAAGATGTGAGGTAAAAGTCAGGATTAGGTACATAAGTGATGTATGTGCAGGTAAAGTTTGGGCCTCTAGTTGGTTCTCATGTCCCCTGGTTTAGGTTCCCTTTGTGTTTTTCCCCTCCATCCCCCGGAAATATCCCACGACTGCTGACCCCTTCCTTGTGTCATTGAGATCAATGTCCAGGGCCCACTTATGAGTGAGAGCATGTGTCATTTGGTCCTTTGTTTCTGTGACAGATCACTAAGTTTGATGGACTCCACCTCCATCCAATGACTGCAAAGTCCATGATTTTGTTCTTCTTTATGGCTGCATAATATTCCATCATGCATAGGGACCACGTAGTCTTTATCCGGTCTACTTTTGATGGACAGTAGGGTTGGTTCCATGTTTTTGCTACTGCAAATAGTGCTGCCATAAAGGATGGATGAAATTTTAAAGAGGAAAAAGGAGCTCAGCTTGATCTTGGCCCAGCGTGGAGGCCAGGGGCTGTGACGTCTCCCTCCTGAGGTCTCGTCCCCAAGTGCCTGTGCTGCTCTCTCCTGTCCTCGCACTCTCCCATCATGCCCATTGCATCCCCCATGGCCCCCCTAAAGCACCCTTGCCCTCAGCCTGAACTGGGATTCCTGGCCGACTCCATCTGCCTACCCCCACTTAGCATTTTGGGAGGCTGAGGCGGGAGGATTGTTTGAGTCCCTGGGAGCAAGGTGGCGTCACAGACTCTGTTCCCCCAGAGCCTTCCGTCCCCGCCCTCCCATGATCATTGGGCCCCTCGGAGGCTCAGATTCCAAGCTCCTCTTTTCCCTCTGCCTCTTTCCGGCTCTGCAGAGGTCTCTCTCCTCCCACTGTCTTCCCCTCCATCCTGTTGGATGCGGCCTCTGCTTCTGCCTCTCCAGCACCTTTCTCAGAGGCCGTGGGAGCTATCCCGGCTGCTGCAACCCTCAGGTGCTGCGTGGTCCTCATCCGGCTGCTTGGCCAGTGGCATCTGACCTTCTGACCTTGACCCTCAAAGCTCCAGTCCCTTCGCCCCTGGGGTGTCACATGTCTGGTCGCTCACGGGGCCTCTTGGACCCGTGATTTCTTTTAATGCCACGTGCCACGTTCAGGGGTGTCACGTGGGTCTGTTGTGTGGTGCCGAAATCTGGGCTTCCATGGAGCCCGTCACCCGGGTAGCACCCACTGGATGGTTTCTCAGCCCTCGCCCCTCCCTCCTTCCCACAGAGTCCCTGGCATCTGTCATTCTACCCTTATGCCCGCATGTGCCCTGTGTCTAACTCCCACGTATAAGTAAGAGCACATAGTATTTGGTTTTCTGCTCCTGGGTTAATTTGCTTAGGATAATGACCTCCTGCTGCATCCATGCTGCCACCAAGGGCACAATTTCCTTTTCATGCTCAAGCTTAACATCCACTTTTCTCTCAGTTCTGTCCTGGGCCCCGGCTAATCTCACGCCTGCCGTGACTGGGGGCGTCTGTGTGAGTGCAACTTCTGCCGGGGTCTCATCCAGGCTCCAGCCCTGGGTTCTAGGTCGTGTAGGAACTGGTTCCTGTGAGGCCTCACTGAGGCATGCCACACTGCCCAGGCCCAGCTGACTCAGTGACCTACTCCTAAACCCACAAGTACTCCCTCCCAACCCCTGCACCTCCAGCCCCCAGCCAGATCCAGCCATTCTCCACTCCAGTTGCCAAGCCCTGCAATTTCAGTTTCTTTGAGGATTTCTGGATCCTTTCTCCTTCCCCTCCTGCCCCATTTTGGGTCATCATCTCAGATGAGACTGCCGGCACCACCCTCTAAGTGACTGAGAATCCATCTGGGTTCCAGCCATGCTTGTCAATCCTTCAGTATCAGGACAGTGTTTCTCTAGGATAAATATCATTGTGCTGTTATTTTACTTGAAAACCTTCCGTGCTTCCTGCATATCATTCTAGATCAAGCACTCCCTCCTGGACGTGTGGAACATAGCCCTCACCCTCCTCGCCCTTCCAGATCTCCTGGCCCAGCCCTGCCCTGCCCACCATGGCTCCCTGCACTGCCCTGCTAGAGGTCTTGGCGCTGGCCCCCCAGCTAGCACGCTCCCTGCTCGCAGTCTCCTCTTGGGGCCATCTTGTGCCCAGCCCTATCCCTGCCTCGGGAGTCACGGGGGGGTCGATGAATCAGCAGGGTGTGGACAACTGTGCCCTGGGAAGAACCGCCCACTGTGCAAGGGCTGATGGTGTCCCTGCTGTCCAAAAGACTTGACATCTGGCTATGTGTTCACTCTCTATTGAAGGGCCTCCTGCCCGGGCCTCCCCTTCAGAAGCTGTGCCCATCTCTGGGGCTGGAAGCACCACGCCAGCCCTTGATGGCCTTCCAAGGCAGCCCAGTGGAGGCCAGGAGCAGAGGCTGTGCCAGGGTTCTACCCCTGGGGCCTGTCCACTGTCGCTGGAGACTGGGGTTTAGGACTCAGGCCCCGCAGGCAGGGCCCATGCTGGGTCCTGAGGGCCAGAGGCACCGTGTTCTTGGATCAGCAGCATTGTATGTTTCTTCTGGGTGAACCCTCACCCCTTTCCTGGGACCAGGTTCATCTCAGGGAAGACTGGAGGTCCTCCTCTGCCTCCTATAGTCACTGGCACTTCCATCATCTGGCACTGGATGCCCTGATTACCTGCTTGGCCCCCGAGGCTAGGGGCAGGGAATGCTTCCCACCCATGTCCCAAGGTCCCTGCACCCCATGCCAGCAACCACACCTAGACTTAACAGAGGTGACTAGGATGGGAAGTGACTGGTAGAATAGGCTTTTCCTGCCTGGGTGGTTTCCCTTCAGGGTGTGGCCGTCTTGTTGACTGAGACAAGGGCCTGATCAGTCCTCACGGGGCCGGGCGGGTCTTCTGAAGACCTGAATTCTTCCTTGACGCGCTTTGAGCTGCTCTTGGGAAACTCTGGTTCACGTCTCAGCATTTCAGGCAGGGGTGGAGATTGGCTTGGGCCACCCTGCAAAACCCCACAGACTGGGGACTTC
>CAUYQG010158865.1:0-23297 GCA_963574415.1 Tarsius wallacei | reverse complement strand
ACCCGCCTGGGCAGGCGAAACCTCATCTCTACAATAAATCAAAAAAATTAGCCGGGCGTGGTAGCGCGCGCCTGTAATTCCGGCTACTCGGAAGGCTGAGGCGGAAGGATCGCTGGAGCCCAGCAGGTCGAGGCTGCGGTGGCCGGAAGCGGCCACTGCACTCCAGTCTGGGCGACGGAGTGAGATGCCAACTCAAAAAAAAAAAAAAAAAATTTCTGCATACTCCAATACTCATTGTTACAGGACCAACAGGTGTGTATGTAGGTTGCACAATAACAGATCATTGAGACAGCAGGTTTGCAGTAGAGAAAATGTTTAACAACCATGAAGTGGCCAAGCAAGGAGATACAAAGAGATCCCCAAATCCATCTCCCCAAGAAGTTCTGAGCTGGACTTTTCAAGGTGATTACAGAGTTGTGAAGGTCTGGAAAATCGGGGTTGTTGATTGGTCAGTGTAAGTGAGATGAAGTAATCAGGATATGGAAACTGCATTCTTTAGCAAGTCAGCTTCTTGTGGGTTTCTTTAGACCAGCTAGCATGAGTAGAGTCCTTCAGACCAGTTGACATCAGTAGCTTTACTGGTATGTAGAACATGAAGGAATAAGAGCTCAATGGAAAACTTAACATTTCACAATTTTTAAATTGTTATCTATAAAGCAGTTAAGAGAAACAATAATCTTATTGCAGAGTCTTCATGATTCTGGGACAGTAGGCAGCAAACAACTATTAGAAAGCAGGTCAGAGAGCAAACTGACCTAATGATTAAGGTTAAGTGTTGAAAGCTTGGTTTATTTTTGTTTCTCCTTCTCCCATCTCCCTGATTAATTTTATAAAGCTTATAGGAACAGTTTTACCATCTGCACTCAGAAAAAAAGAGTTTTTTTTTCCCTCAGCATCTGCTATACTATGCTCACCTGTGGAAGGTATGCTCCTCCCTGGAATTCATAACTTAAGACTTCCTTGGATCTACTACCCTTCAGTAGCCTCATATAAAAGCCTATGTTTTTAACTTCATCTATTTTTTTCTTTTTCCTCCCATGAGAACCCAGGTCTTACTATCATTCTATATCCGAACAAGAAGTGGAAGCACTAAAGATCTTTTTTCTTCTTTTTTTTTTTTGAGTTGGAGCCTCACTCAACTCACTAGACTGGAGTGCAGTGGCCCATTCACAGTTACCCAAGTGTCAACCTGCTGGGCTCTGGCGATCCTTCCACCTCAGTCTTCCAAGAAATTGGAGCTAAAGGCATGTGCTACTATGCCCCGCTAATTTTACTATTTATTGTAGAGAAGAAGTCTCACTGTGTTGCCCAGGATTGCCTCGAATCCATGGGTCCAGGCAATTCTCTCGCCTCAGTCTCCCAAAGTGCTGGGATTACAGGCTTGAGACACCACGCTTGACTTAAAGACCATTTTAAAGCAAAAAATACATAATAATTATTTTCATTATTTCTATTTAATTCTAAATTGAAATTTCACAATCACTAAATTATAAAAGTCTCTCTCTCTCTCTCTCTCTCTCTCTGTGTGTGTGTGTGTGAGTGTGTGCAGGCATTACAGGTAAATGGATACGTTGAAACATAATATTTTAAAACTAAGTTGATATAAGTGATTATATCACAATCATAGCATGAAGAGCTAAATGGGAGATTTAGTTCAAACATGCCATTTGATTTCCCCCAGTGCAGGCAAACTTTAGGATCACTGCACTAAAGAAATAAAGACTAGATGCAGAAGCTCCAGCCAAAATAATGACATTAATGTTTCTCACAAATACACATAGAAGAAATAAAGAAAAGTATAATCTTATTATGAGATACAAGTTAGTGTCACAATCAATAATGATATTGGCAGAAAACTTTTCAGAGAAAATGATAGAAGTAGGAATATGATTAAATATAATATTTAAAAAGTTGGCAGGGAGAAACTTTTAGATTATCATTTTAGTAACATGCTTCTCAAAAATAAAGATATCTATCCATCGACCTGTCATCTATCTATCTATGCTTCAGACAATGTTTCACCAGCATACCTGATAATAAAGGAAGTCTTAAAGGGTTATCTTCAAGCAAAATACAATTGAAACCAGATAAAATATTAGACATCTGTGAAACCATAAAGGACACTTAAAAGAGAAATATTTTGTTTATGTCCTTTTTGATTTCTTTGAGTAATGTTTTGGAGTTCTCATTGTAAATGTCTTTCACTTCTCTAGCTAGGAAGTTGCCAAGGTATTTCAATTTTTTTGTGGCTGTTGTGAATGGGATTGTGCTTTTTATTTGGTTCTCTGACAGTTTGTTACTGGTATATAGGAATGCCATCACCTTTTACACATTGATTTTGTACCCTAAAACTTTACCAAAGTTATTTATCAGTGCAGGGAGCTTTTTGATGGACTCCCTTGGGTTTTCAAGGTGTAGGACTATATTGTCTTTAAAGAGGGATAACTTAACTTTCTTTTTTTCTATTGGGATACCCCTGATTTTCTTCTCTTGCTCTAACAAGGACTTCCAACACTATGTTGAACAGGAGAGATGAGAATGGGCAACTTTGTCTCATGTTCAAGGATTTGAAAGCAGCAATATTGCCAAGAAGTCCATCCTACCCAAGGCAATCTACAGATTCAATACAATAGCCATCAAATTACCAACATCATTCTTCTCAGACTTGGACACAACAATACAGAAATTCATATGGAAACAAAAAGGAGCATGAATAGTCAAAATAATCCTCAGCAAAAGGAACAAAATGCGAGGTGTCACACTTCCAGACCTTAAACTTAACTATAAGGCCACAATAATCAAAGTAGTCTAGTACTGGTATAAGAATAGGCATATAGACTAATGGAACAGGACAGAGATTCCAGAAGAAAAACTTGATGTCTCGACCAACCCATCTTTGACAAGGTCATAAACAACTACTTGGGAAAGGAGACCTTATTCAGCAAATGGTTCTGGGTAAACTGGCTGACCACATGCAGAAGAATTAAAGAGGATTCCTACCTACCACCATTTACAAAAAGTCAGCTCTAAATTGGTCAAAGACATAAATGAAAAACCTCAAACTATAAGAAACTTAGAAGAAAATGCAGGAGACACCCTTATATATATTAGCATAGGCAACCAATTCTTGATCAAATCCCCAAAAGCATCTGCCATTACAGATAAGATAGAAAAGTGGGACCTCATCAAACTGAAAGCTTCAGCAAAGCAAAAGAAACCATCATTAGAGTGAGGAGACAATTAACAACATGGGGGAAAAAACATTTGCTAGCTATGAATCTGACAAAGGCCTAACATCCAGGATTACAAGGAACTCAAATAAACTGAAAGGAAAACAAAACAAAACAAAATCCTTAAGAAATGGGTAGAAGCCAGGCTTGGTAGCTCAGCCTGTAATCCCGTGCTTTGGGCGGCTGAGGTGAGTGGATTGCCTGAGCCTGGGTGTTCGAGACCAGCCTGGGTAACTTGGTGAGACCTCATCACTACAATAAATTAAAAAAAAAAATCAGCCAGGCGTGGTACCTGTAATTCCGGCTACTCGGAAGGCTGAGGCGGAAGGATCGCCGGGGCCCAGCAAGTCGAGGCTGCAGTGGCCGGGAGTGGCCACTGCACTCCAGTCTGGGTGACAGAGTGAGACTCCAACTCAAAAAAAAAAAAAAAAAAGTGGGTAGAGGACATGAATAGACACTTCCCAATAGAAGAGATACAAACAGCCAACAGCTACATGAAAAAATGCTCATCCTCCCTAATCATCAGAGAAATGAAAGTCAAAACCTCACTGAAATTTCACTTATCCCAATATGGATGGTCATCATTAATAAATCAATAAGCGATGGATGCTGGCATGGGTACAGAGAAAAAGGGATGCCTCTACACTATTGGAAAATAGTGTGGTGCTATCTGAAGGAATTAGAAATTGACCTTCCATATGATCCAGCAATTCCCCTTCTGAGAATGTACCAGAAGGAACACAAATTGTTCTGCAAAAAAGATGCCTGTACACGCATGTGTATTGCCACACTAATCACAATAGCAAAGACATGGAACCAACCCTACTGACCATCAAAGATAGACTGGATAAAGAAAATGTGGTACATATACATGATGGAATATTATGCAGCCATAAAGAAAGACAAAATCATGGACTTCTTAGAAAATTGGATGGAATTGGTGACAAACATTCTTAACAATCTATCACAGAAACAGATAACTGAATACCACACTTTCTCACTCATAAGTGGGACCTGAACATTAATTATGATAGCACAAGGAAGAGATTAGCATTCACAGGACACTGCCAGAAGAGGGAGGAATGGGGGCGGAGGGCGCATAACAACACATAGGGTACCTGATCCTAAACCAGGAGAAATAAGGACCAGTCAGAAGCCCAAATTTCACCTGCACATACATTACTCATTACTTATGTGACTGTTCCTGACTTGTACCCCACATCCTTATAATAAAATAAATTTAAAAGAAAGAAATATTTTTGTAACTCTAAGTGAATTAACTGCTTAAAACAATATTAGTTACATCCAACAGAACTTAAAATATTTAAAGCACATAGAAGCAAGATAGTATACATCCAAAGAAAGATAAGTAAATTTAATGATATTTTAGGTCTTGAAATTTTCAGATTGAGATATAAATATGTATTTATTTATATTAGACTTTGATAAAACACCAATATATGATCTAATAACCACTAAAATAAGGTAAAGGAATGGGTAACTATAAGAGTGAAAAATGGAATAATTATAAAAAATCAATACATAGATGTCATGTAAGTAATAAAAGAAACACCTAAGAAATACAATAAATAGGAAACAATAAAATGCTTGATTCAAAACTTAAAATATTAGAAATTTCATTAAATATGTTTGGAATTTATGTTTTAATTAGCAAACATAATCGTCATACAATAAAAAGAATATATTATATACTGCTAATAAGTATATAATATAAAATAATTGCACTTAAAAGTAAAAGCATAGGAAATTCAATATCTTGCACTAATTGCTATAATCGGAATGTTGATGTTCATCTAAAATTCATATGCTGAATGGGTACTACACATTTTTTTAATTAAAAAAGAATATTGTGAACAACTAATGTCAGTAATGTTTAAAATTTTTCAAAAAGCAAAAATTCTTACTACAACAATCGAGATATAATTTTGTTAAAATGATATAAAATTAAAGAGATATTCTTATGAGTATTATTACAAATTAATGTCATTGAATCTGCACTTCAAAATGAACCCCAAAATACAAATTCGGGCTAATGTGTTACAGTGGTTAATGCTTTCAAATAGAAGTAATAAATAATATTCAGGGCCGGGCTCAGTGACTCGGCCTGTAATCCCAGCACTTCGGGAGGCCAAGGTGAGTGGATTGCCTGAGCCTGCAGGTTCGAGACAAGCCCAGGCAACTTGGCAAGCCCTCTTCTCTACAATAAATCAAAAATTAGTCAGGCATGGTAGCACAGGCGTATAGTTCTGGCTACTTGGAAGACTGAGGTGGAAGGATCACTGGAGCCCAGCAGGTGCCACTGCACTCTAGTCTGGGTGTTGGAGTGAGACTCCAACTCAAAAAAAAAAAAAAAAAAATTCAGCCTACACAAAATCTTCCAGAGAAGAGATAAGAAGGAAAACAGTTTTTAATTCTTCTCCTGAGGCCAGCATTTTCTTGACATCAAAATCTGGGAACATTGTTTTAAAAAAAATTAGTTTTACTACCAAGAACATAGATGCAAAACCCAAACAAAACCTTAGCAAATTAAACATACTGACAAATAAAATGCATAATGCAGCACATAAAAATGTCTTTATTCAAGGAAGACTAGGCTGTACTGATAAAGTATATATACAAAATCTTCCAAAAACATTACTCCACATGGAAAAATTTTGAAAGCATTCCTTATAAGAATAAGAATGAACATGGAACCCTATTATTGTCATTTCTACTTGATATTGTATTGGAGGTCCTAGTTAGTGTAATAATAAAGAAAAATAAATAAAAAGTACATGAATAAAAGAGTCATAATTTATACTTGAAATGTTTCTGAATGTAGATAATTTAAACAACCTATAAGCTAATCATTAGGTTTAATAAATGAGTTTTACAATATCTCTGCATACAAGATCAGTAAAACCTTTATTGCATTTCTAAGTTCGAACCAAACAGAAATAAACACACACACACACACACACACACACACACACACACACACACACACCATTTGGAAAAGCATTAAAATATCAAATACCTAGAAATATGTAAATAAGGGTAAGATGTGAAAGACTTCTGCAAATATAAAATATAGAAGAAATTTGTTTTTTAAAATTAAACACATAGAATAACATGTCACATTCATGAATTGAAAGATTTATTTTATTATTTTTTATTTTAAAGATGTGGTGTACAATTCAAGTTAGGTGTACAGATGTTCATTATGCAGGTACCATTGTTGATGATGTGTGCCCCTCCCTCACCCAGCAGTTTCCCTCAACTGTCAATCTCAACAGCCCTCCTCTGGCTGTTTCCTGCTACTCCAAATCCCTTTCTTATAGTATTAGGATGACTGTTCAAGATCCACTTATAAGCGAGAACATATGGTACTCTGTTCTTTTTTTCTGTGATAGATCACTAAGTATGATACACACTAAACCCAACCAAGTTGCTGCAAAGTTCATATGATTGTCCTTCTTAATGGATGCATAATACTTCACTGTGTATATATACCACAATTTTTTAATCCAACCCAGCTTCGATGGGCAGTATGGTTGGTTCATATTTTTGCTATTGTGAATAGAATTGCAACAAACATGCATGTGCAAGTATCTTTAAGGTAGAATGACTTGAGTTTCTCCGGCTATATTCTTGATAGGGGGATTACTGGGTCATATGGAACATCAATTTCTAGTTCTTTCAGAAATTGCCACACTAAGCAGTTGCATTAGTTTGCATTCCCACCAGCAGTGTAGAAGTGTTCCTTTTTCTCGACATCCTTGCCAGTATCTATTGTTTTTATTAATGATGGCCATACTTACTGGGGTTAGGTAGAATCTCAATGTGTTTTGATTGGCATTTCTCTGATGATTAGTGAGGCTGAGCACTTTTTCATGGGTCTGTTGGTTGCCCATTTATCTTCTTTTGAGAAGTGTGTATTCATGTCTTTTGACCACTTTTTAATGGGGTTGTATGTGGTTTTGGAGCAGTTGAGTTCCTTGTAGATCCTAGATGTTAGACCTTTGTCAGATAAACAGTTGGCAAATATTTTTTTCCCATACTAGGGGCTGTCTCCCTGCTCTCTTGATGGTTTCTTTTTCATTGCAGAAGCTTGTCAGTTTGAGGAGGTTCCAATTGTCTGTCTTATCTCCTATGGTATGAGCACTTGGGGTTTTGATCTGAAATTGGTTGCCAGTTCCATTTTCCATAAGGGTGTCTCCTGTATTTTCTAAGATTCTTATAGATTGAGGTTTTATGTTTAGGTCTTTGATCCTTTTAGAGTTAATTTTTGTGTATGGTGATAGGTAGGGTTCCTGCTTCAATCTTCTGCATGGGATCAGTCAGTTTTCCCGAACCATTTCCTGAATAGGTTCTGCTCTCCCAAGTGAATGTTATTGGAGGGTTTGTCAAAGATGAATTGGTTAAGAAATTGAGGCTTTGCTTTTGAAATCTCTATCCTGTTCCATTGGTCTGTATTCCTGTTCTTGTACCAATGCAGGCTGTTTTGATTATTGTAGCCTTATAGTAAAGTTTGAAGTCTGGAAGTGTGATACCTCCTGCTTTGTTTCTTTTGCTAAGGAATGTTTTGGCTATTGGTGGTCATTTATGTTTCCATAAGAATTTTTGTATTGCCATATCCAGGTCTGAGAAGAATGATGTTGGTAATTTGATGGGTATTGCATTGAATCCGTAGATTGTCTTTGGTAGGATAGACATCTTAACAATGTTAATTCTTCCTATCCATGAGCATGGGATATTTTTCCAGTTGTTTGTGTCTTCTTGGATCTCTTTGAGCAGTGTTTTTTAGTACTCATTGTAAGGGTCTTTCACTTCTGTGGTTAGGAAGATGCTGAGGTATTTCTTTTTCTTTTTTGTGTGTGTGTGGCTATCGTGAATGGGATTGTGCTTTTTATTGGGTTCTCCACCTGCTTGTTGTTGGTGTATAAGAATGCAACTGTCTTTTGCATATTTATTTTGTACACTGATACTTTGCCAAAGTCCTTTATCAGTGCAAGCAGGTTTTTTACAGATTCTCTTGGATTTTTGAGATATAGTATCATATCATCAGCAAAGAGGGAAAACTTAGCTTCCTTTTTTCCTATTTGGATAACCCTGATTTTCTTGTCTTGTCTAACTACTCTAGCTATGGCTTCCAACAAATATTGAACAAGAGGGGTGACAGTGAGCATCCTTGTCTTGTTTCAGTTTTCAGGGGAAATGTTTCTAGTTTCTGTCCACTTAGCAATATGCTAACTGTGGGTTTATCATAGATGGCACTTGCTATTTTTAGTTATGTTCCTTCAATACCCAGGTATTTGTGGGTTTTTAATGGAGAAGGGATGCTGGATTTTATCAAAAGCTTTTTTCTGCATCTAATGACATAATCGTGTGGTTCTTGTTTTTACATCTGATGATGTATTTAATTGCATTTAAGGTCTTGCAGATGTTGAACCAATCCTGCATCCTGGTGATGACGCCTACTTAGTCATGGTGGGTGATTTTTGAGATGTGCTTTGGAATTCAATTTCCTAGAATATTGTTGAGGATTTTTACATCTATGTTCATAAGAGATATTGGTCTGTAGTTCTCTCTCTCTCTCTTTTATCTTTACCCAGTTCAGGTATCATTGTGATGATAGCATCATAAAATAGTTTGGAGAGAATTACATCTTCCTCAATTACCTGGAATACTTTCAAGAATTGCTATCAATTCTTCCTTTTACATTTTGTAGAATTCTGCTGGAAGACCATCCAGTCCAGGGCTCTTTTTTGTAGGTTGTTTTCTTGTGAATGAATTAATTTCCTGGGTTGTTATTGGTTGTTTAGTGTCTCCGTGTCTTCTTGTTTCAACCTGGGGAGGTTGTGTGATATCAGAAAGTCTTCCATTTTATTTAGTTTATCAAGTTTGTTTCCATACAGGTGTGCATAGTAATCTCTGATAACCTTTTGTATTTCTTTGGGGTCAGTTGTGATTTGATCTTTCGTATTTCTGCTAGTGTTTATTTGGGCTTTTTCTCTCTTTTTGGTCATTCTGGCTAGGGGTCCATCAATCTTGTTAATTCTTTCAAAGAACCAGCTTTTTGTTTTGTTGATGCTTTCTTTGATATTTTTGTCTTCTATGTCTCGTATTTGAGCTCTTATTTTTGTGATTTGGGTTCTTCTGCTAAAGTTTTGGTGGTCTTCTCTTTCAGGCTCCCTTAGATGATCTGTTAGGCTGCCAACTCATGATCTTTCCATTTTCTTGATGTGTGCTCATAGAGGTATAAATTCCCCTCTTAGAATTGTTTTCACGACATCCCAAATGATTTGATAAGATGCTTCTTCATTTTCATTTGTTTCCAGAAATCTTTTAATTTCTGTTTTGATTTCAATGTTGACCAAGTAGTTATTCGGCATCATGCTGTTTAGTGTCCATGTGTTTGTGAGTTTTGGGGATATTTTGCTGGTGTTGATATTTATTTTTATTCCACTGTGGTGTGAGAAGGTGCATGGCAATATTTCAAACATATGGAATTTGTTTATGCTTGATTTAGGTCTGGTGATGTGATCGATTTTGAAGTATTTTCCATGTGGGGATGAGTAGGATGTATATTCTATGATTGTGGGATGGAATATTCTGTAGATATCTATTAAGCCCATTTGGTCAAGTGTCAAGTTTAGGTTCTGGATCTCCTTGTTGATTTTTTGCCTCGATGATCTATCTATGCCTGTTAGTTGGTATGCAACTCCCCTGCTATAATAGTGTTAGAGTCAATATCTTTGTTTAGTTTACTTAATAGTTGCTTTATAAATGCTGCTGCTCCTGTGTTAGGTGCATATATGTTTAGGGTGGATATTTCTTGTAGATGGATTGAAACTTTTATCATTATGTAGTGCACTTTTGTATCTTTTTCCATTTTCAATAGCTTAAAGTTTGCTATGTTTGATAATAAGATTGCAACTCTTGCCTCATTTTCGGATCCATTTGCCTGGAAACTTGTTTTCCAACCTTTAACTTTGAGTCTGTGAGTGTCCCTTGTGGTGAGATGAGTTTCCTGAATGCAGCAAAGATTGGGTCATAGTTTCTTATCCAGTTTGCCATTCTGTGTCTTTTCAGTGGTGCATTTAGTCCATTCATACCCAAGCTGATTATTGGAATGTGATTGTTTATACCTGTCATGAAGTTCTTACAACATTTTTCTTTTTTTGCTTGTTTTGTTTTAGCTTTGGAGTTGATGTATGTGTGTATTTTCAAGTTAGTTGTTTTGATGCATTTTCTGTTGATTCTGTGCTCTTGGGAAGTGTGAGGTAATTCTTTTTTTCTTTCTTTTGTGTTTAATACTTGTCTCCTGTAGAGCTGGTCTGGAAGTTGCATAATCTCTTAGGAATTGAATGTCTGGGAAGGATTTTAATTCTCCATCACTGATGAAGCTAAGCTTGACTGGGCAGGAAATTCTTGGTTGAAATTGTTTATCATTGAAGAGTTTGAATATTGGACTTCAGTCCCTTCTTTCTTATAGTGTTTCTGCCACTAGGTCTCCTGCTATACTGATTGATTTTCCCTGCTAGGTAGCCTGAATTTTCTCTCTTGCTGCCTTTAGGATTTTTTTCTTTTTTGCCTACTTTGTGTAGGTGAATTATTATGTGTCTAGGGGTTGGTCTTCTCACTTGATGTCTTGTGGGGGTTCTCTTTATCTCTTGTGTTTGACTGGTCACATCATTGGTAGGATGCAGAACATTTTCTTGGATAACCTCCTGGAATACTTGCTTCAAGGTATTCTTTTCCCTTTCTCCTTCTGGTATGCCAGTCAGGTATAAGTTTGGCCTCTTGATATAATCACACATATCTTGTAGGCTTTGTTCTTTCTTTCTGAGTTTTCTTTCTATGTTTTTAAAGATCAGGTTATTTCCATGTTCTGGTCTTCAAGTTCTGAGATTCTTTCTTCTGCTAGATAAATTCTGTTTTCCATGATTGTCATGTTATTATTTCCTGGATGAAAATTTTATGGCCAAAATCTCTGTTGCAAGTTCTTTCAGTGTTTTATCTTGTCTTTCTTGAGTCTTACTCACACTTTCCATTAATTCCCCAATCCCTGTTACATTCTGGGGTCAGTTGATGGTGACTTCCATGGTTGGGCTCCAAGGTCTGATTTTTCAGAAATTTTCTTTTTGTTACACTTGAAATTACCTATGGTCTTCAGTTTGTTTTTGCTCATTTATGACAGATTCCTTGCTTTTCTCTTAGTTCTGTTATTCAATGGCAGTGGGAGAGGCTTTCACTTCTGATGTTTGCTCAGCCCTCTATTCTTCTCTTGATCCTGGCTCTGGATTTGTTCTAATTCGACTGTGGGTGGAAAGCTTTGCTGTCTCTTGTAGTTTTGAAAGCCAAATAAGGTAGATGATGGGGAGCAAGACTTCAGAAACTACTTGCAAAACACAATGTTCAGTGATTATGGTATGTGTTACCTTAGACTCACTCCTCACCACCACTCCATATGACAATGCAATGGGTATGTGTGTGTACCCCCTGAGTCCAAGATACAGTAGGAATAATGAGAACAGAGAAAAATAGAATGAAATAAAATGACCAAAATTTTTTTAAAAAGAAAAAAAAAAACACAGAACATTGAAAGCAGAAACAAAATTAAAAAACAATAGAACACATACAACACACACACACACACACACACACACACACACACACTGGAATAACAATATAGTGAAACAAATAAAAAACCAACAACAAAAAAACCAGAAAAACTACACACACACACACACACACACACACACACACACATGTGCATGCACACACACACACACACAGACACACACACACACACAGTAGCTCATAATGAATGGAGAAGAAAAAGAGTAAGTGTGAAAAATAGAAAGAGTAAAAAACAAAAACAAAGGAAAAAAAATAAGAATTCAGACTAAACCCTCACATATATATTCACACACACCTTAAACTAAAAACAAAAAAAGAGAGAAGAACAAAAGAGTAAAAACCAACCAAGAAACAAAAAATAAAATAAAATAAACTGAAAGATGAGCACTCAGTCATTCACATTCACACATAAACAGAAAACAAAAAACAAAAGAGGAAAGAAAAAGAAGAGAAAAAAAAGGGGGGGATGTAGAGCAAACCCTTACATACACATTCATGCACAAAGGAAAAGCATTTAAAAACTAGAAAAACTAACAAACAGGCAAGCAATTTTTAAAAATTAAAAAAATTAAAAAGTAAAAAAAAAAAAAACCTAGCTTCTTATAGCAGGTTCTGTAATTATTCCTCTCATCTGCTTTCTGCTATCTCCTGCAGATCTTCCACCTCTTTCATTGTCCTCCCAGTGTCTGGAGCAAGGAAGGAGAAGGAGCAGTGGGGATGGGTGGGGCTGAGTCCTCTCCTCCCACTCTCATATGGTCTGGATGATACCCTTCCATGGGAAGGTGCAAGATTTTCTCTTCCCTAGGTATGTACTCACAGGGGTGCCCCAACCAGGCCTATCCTGGAATGGAGTTCTCCTATTGTGACTGACATCCATGTGCTGCCTGGGTTTATCCCTCTCCGTTGTGCCCCAGCCGTGTGGGTCTGATGTTCAGAGGATTGTTGGGGTAGACGGGTTTGGGGTCAGCTCCGGACCCACCACTGATCTCTTTGGAGTCCTTCCTCATCCTTTTCTGGCCAAACCCTTTGCCTGTTGCTGAATCAGTGTGGGGGTGGGGCACCTGAGACTCTGCACTCATCAGGTCCCTCTAAAGTTTGTTCTTTCAAGATATTCCCTCTGGGTCACAATCAACTGAGTAGTTGATCTGTTGGTCACAGAGATTGGGTCTGTTGCTCTGTGATGAGCATGTCAGAGCATTTTCCTGCCCTGTTTTCAAGATGATGGTGGCATCCCTCTTTCATCTTCTCCGGTGGGACTCTGCCTCTGGGGTCCCTCTGCAACCCTTGCTGCCAGTGTCTGGCCTGGAGCTGGCAGTCTCTCCCACTGCAGTGGTACGGCAGAGCCTGGAGCCAGCAGGCTCTCCCCATCACCACTTCTTTGCAGGAAAACTTTTGTCCATTAAAAAAAAAATGGCGCTCAGTTTGTGTGAGCTGGGAAGCGCTAGGGAACTAGCAGAGCAGTTGCAGCACCAGCTGCTTTACCAGGAGGACCCTGCCCACTTACTCCTGAGTCCTCACTCATTCAACCACTCACACACCCACTCACTTACCAGCACACACACAAAATTTTCCATACACTCACTCACTCACACTGGGACTCGCATAGTTTGACTGGCTTGGCCACCATCTTCCCAATCCTCCTGAAAGATTTAATATTGGACATATGTCAATTTTTATACAAATCAATCTATGTACCTGAGGTATTTTCTAACAAATTTATGCATAGCTTTCATTAGAATTGACAAACATATCTAAATTATTTGCAATCCAAAAACTAAACGTAATATGACACTTCAAAGAAAGGGAAAAAATGTAGAAAGAGTTATTCTATAGACTATCAACTTGCTATATAAGTCATTGTAACAATGTAACATTTACTCAGGGTTAAAACAAAAAAAGGAGATTGATAGGGTGAATCTAAAACACCTAACATGAACATTTCATTATACAAAGATGACACAGCATAGCAATAGAAAATAAATTATTTCATAAATGTCCTTTTGTCAATTGGGTTGCCACATAAAAAATTATTTGTAGCTGTCTCTAACTGGACACAACCCAAATCTTTAACAAGAGCAAACTGTGCACCTATATTGCTGCATATTCAAATTTTTAAAAATGACATGGGGATGAACTAAGAGAACATGTACTGCTTGGAAGGTCTTCACAAACATAATGTGGAATGAAAGAAGCCATAACAAAATAATGTGTGCTGAGTGATTATATTTATAAAATGACTCAATCCAAGAGAAACTAATCTCCAGTTTTGTAAGTGAAGTTAGTAGTTAGCTTTGGGAAGGATAGAAGTGATAAAGAAAAACAGAGAAGCTAAAGGCTTCTGTTTGCTAGTAGCGCTCTATTTCTTTACTTGGGTGATAGTCACATGGGAGTGTTTGCTTTGTAAAAAGTTGTGGAACTGCACACTTCAGATTTGTTTATTTTTCAAAATACTCTTTGAATAGATAAATTAACATTTATATCCCTGAATACGAATTTTTATTGTTTTATGACTATACATGTGAAAATATATAGGCTTTCTATATTATACAAACCAAAAGTCACTAGTTATAACTCTACCAGTGTTGTCAAATAGGACATGAGTATATTTTTATGAAGAAAAAGATTTAAACAAATACAAGACAAAATATATTTTTAGGTATACCTTAAAACAAAAAATATGAGTCTAACCACTGTAACTCCTTCTCCAGGATATAGAATAATGCTGCAAAAATAGTATGTGCTTAAGAAATATTTATTATAAATTAGAATTAAATATAGTTGGGCGTCAAAATTCAGTTAGTCAATACATAACTGTAATCTTAACTAAGTTACTTTAACTGTCTCCTTGAAACCCTTGTTAGGAAAATCTGTCTCATAGTGTATTATTGAGAATACCTGCAATAACTTGTAGAAAGTAATTAGCACGTACTAAGCACTTAGTCATTAGTAAGTAACATAAAAATAATAAGAATGTCAATATTAATCAAGCTTAATTTGCTAATTAATCCCCTGTTAAATTTCTTATGTAGAAGCCCAAATTTTCATATCATCAAATTGTGTAGTGATGAAGAATAAATTATTCTGGTCATTTTTAAGCAAAATTTAACATTTTCTTTGTGAAAAATCCATACAAAATGGTTTTGTAAAAATGCATTTTTTAAAAATGAGAGTTTTGCTAACTTGTACCTTAAGGCACAAATATTTTATTTCAGTTATGGCCAACTTAAATGTTAAAAACTTCTTTCAACTCAATAACTTCCAATTGTAGAAACATTCAATCCATATTGTGTTTTTGTGGTATATTCAACATGGTTTTTGAAGCTTTATTTTATATTACTAACTTTGCCTTAAATAAAGTTCTGTGATGTTAAGACATTGACTTAATCTTCCTGATATTCACTGAATTCATCTGTAGAGTAGGGTAAGAATAATTATTTCATATAAAGGTTGAGAGGACTAAATTATGAAATATTTGAATGATTATAAGTAGTAAAGCTTAACAGAATTTTAAGTTTTCCCAAAACTGTTCAGAAGCTTTCCCATTAGGTTGGCTTAAAATATTAATCAACACTTCTAACTTTTTCTATCCCTTCCCAAACAGTACATATTTTAAATTCTACTGAAACCTTGCAAATCAACTTGTTTCTTTTTATATCTGTTGATTCTTTCCTAAACAACCATTATCTCTTCCCTGGACTGAAGAATATTTCCATTTTGCCACTTCCAATTCCTTTTTTTTAAACAACAATATTCAGATTTATTATTAGAGATTCAAATAAGATTACTCTCATATAAAATCAAAAAATTCCTTCCCATTGATCTTGATATAAAATCCAAACTACTCACTTTAACTTAAAAATAAAACAAACAAAAAACTTACAAACAGAAACAATGCCACCTCTCTTTTTTAAGTCAAATTTATTATTTCCTCGAGGGCTTTGTGCTAGTAATGAACTGATTATTCAAAAATACATTCCTTTTTCCACTTACATATTATGTATTCTAAGGAGGATAGCTTTATTGACTTTTCCACTTATTTTTTAACTTTCTAATATTTTTAATTTTTATAAATCATTTATTTTATTAACATATTTGAAGTTATTATTCCTCAAATCATAATATTTCTGTGAATTACTCTTTGTGACATTACTATCATGATGAATTTTCTTTTTTTTTTTGAGTTGGAGTCTCACTCTGTCGCCCAGGCTGGAGTGCAGTGGCACGCTCCTGGTCATCGCAGCCTCGACCTGCTGGGCTCTGGCGATTCTTCCGGCCTCAGCCTTCCAAGTAGCTGGAACTACAGGCACGCGCTACCACGCCCAGCTAATTTTTGATTTATTGTAGAGATGAGTTGCCCAGGCGGGTCTTGAACCCGCGGGCTCAGGCAATTCACTCACCTCGGCCTCCCAAAGCACGGGATTACAGGCTGAACAACATTCCATTTTTAATGTGTGTCCATCCACTTTGAAGGAGTCTGAAGGAGTCCTGTGCAGGACGTGTTTAAACAGTTTGGTACAAGCCAGGCTCGGTGGCTCAGCCTGTAATCCTGCGCACGCCTGTAGTTCCAGCTACTCGGAAGGCTGAGGCGGAAGGATCGCCGGAGCCCAGCAGGTCGAGGCTGGGGTGGCCAGGAGCGGCCACTGCACTCCAGTCTGGGTGACAGAGTGAGACTCCAACTCAAAAAATAAAAAATAAAAGAGTTTGGTACGGCATCAGTAGTCCCTGATGATGAACAACTATGATATTTGAGTCCCAACTATCATGTCTTTCATCCGAATGTCAGATCAAAATGATCAAAGAAGTATGGTCTAATCAGAGCTCCTTCAACTCCAGAGTGTTCACACATTGCAGAATTGTTTTGTAAGAATTCATTTAATACAAATGGTAATAGTCCATAATCAAAGAAATGTAAACCCAGATTTGGGGGATGAAAATATGGTTTTTACTAGTCTTATCCTTCGTACTTTGTAAATGTTTCCTCTGTCCTATATAATGGTCAGGGACTTTTCTGGCCTTCATTTTGTACATAGCTAAATAACGAGGACTCATTCTGTTATTTTGCCTTATCTTGTGCTTATCTTTGAGGGTCAGAGACAGTGTTTTGTCTGCCTTTGACAGCCTTGCTTGTTTCCTGATTAAATTGGTAAGAGGCTGATTGGTAGCCAAGGTCATTGTCACAGATTAAATCTTAAAGGGAGGCTGGGCTCGGTGGCTCAGCCTGTAATTCCGCGCTTTGGGAGTCCGAGGTGAGTGAACTGCCTGAGCCCGCAGGTTCGAGACCTGCCTGGGCAACTTGGCGAGACCTCATCTCTACAATAAATCAAAAATCAGCCGGGCGTGGCAGTATGCGCCTGTAGTTCCAGCTACTTGGAAGGCTGAGGTGGAAGGATCACCGGAGCCCAGCAGGTCAAGGCTGCGGTGGCCGGGAACGGCCACTGCACTCCAGTCTGGGCAACAGAGTGAAACTCCAACTAAAAAAAAAAAAACCTTAAAGGGAGGGGAAGGGGTCATGGATGCAGCCTATCATGTTGAGTATATCTGTCCTTAAAACAAGAGGTGAGCCACCTTTTGCTTGGACCTTATCATTGGTCTGGTACTCTTGGGATGCTACTTAACAAAGACCCAGGCTCACTTTTTAGCAGAGAAAGGAAAAAATCAGTTAATGACATCTCTCTTACATTTAACTGAATGTCCGTGGAAGCTGTTTTCTAAATATATGGGAACCCGCCAGCTGGTTGTTGTTTTGAAGGCTAAAGTAAGCATTCCCCCTTCTGCTAATCAGCCGCGGGGCCCTAGGAGTTAAAATCAACAGCATGTGAGACAGTGGCTCCTGTCCCATGACACCCTGGCCACACAGCAAAGGCTTCTGTTGGACAGGAATGTGTCTGTGGGTCAGACTTGGACACTTGTGAAAAGGTCTTTCCTGTCTTGCCTGTGTCGGTACAGCTGTTAGAGCCCTAGATAGAGCCTGCTCTTTGGTGGGATCTGTGAAGTGGTTCCTGTGGGCCGGCGGCCTCGTGCCACGAGTGGTGCCGTTTCTAGGCCAGGCGTGGGTGGCTTTGCTGTGTGTGCTTGCTGTTCCCTCTGCTTTGGTCGCTTTCGGCAGGAGTCATCTCCGCATACCTGCCGTTGCCATTCAGTCGCCTTCTGTTGCCCAGGGTTCTTTGCCGGCCCTTTGTTAGCAGTGGCTCCTTGTTTGTGTTCTGTGACACCTTTGTGTACTTCTGTTCAGGCCCCTTTGGTATTGGGTTTTGTGTTTCTTTCCCCACTAGCTGTTTTTCTCTTCGAGCAACTGTACTTTGTGTTCCTGGAATCACACATCATGTTGGGCACTTGGTCCATTCTCTGTAAATGCTTGTTGCGCGCGCATGGAGTTGTGTGGCTAGGAGTCAGCTCACTTCTAACAGGAATAGTGATTATTTTAGATTTTACAAAGAACTTCCACATACTTCATCTACAGTTTGCTTCTCAGTTCTCCGAAGGTCGATGGGGGCAGGCACTGGCAGGGTTTCTATTTTTCAGATGAGGAGGGCCTCTGGGTCGGTCTGACTTGCTGGGTGACCGGCTTGATCCTTTCTTGTGTCAGAAATTTGCATCTTCGCATTGCCATACTCTGTCCTGCAGAACAAACAAACACTTAGCCTGAGTGGCTCATGGGTTGGATTCAACCAACTTACTCCGTGTTTGTGGTCCTTCTAACATCAGGGACCCTGTGTGATTTTAAGGGTAATTGAATTGGGTGGCTCACAGGTCTCAGTAATTAGACGGGGATTCCCAGAACTTCTTTTTCTTCCTCCCGGGACCTTCCGCTGACCACGGATGAGTCGTCATGGCGCCCTCGTCACCTTTAGAGCTGTGCTGCTGCTGCTTTACTCACTTCTTCTTCTTGAGGTGACTCCAAGTATTTATTAAGAAGCTTAACTAGCACTTGATTACTCAAACTGTAAGCTTTTCTCAGTGAAACCAAGCGATTTTTCCTCAGATTAACTCAGTTATAGGAATTATGTGATAAAATTGGCTGAAACTCAGTCCTGAATTGGATTTGGAAACATGGACCCCATTACTCAGGCTCCACAGACGATTCTACGTAGCCTCAAACTCTTGACCTCGTGTGAGCCTCCTACCTTGGCCTCCCAAAGTGGTGGTTTGCCGGTGTGAGCCACCACGCCAGACCAGGATGCTGAGTGTTTATATGAACTGATGGCATCTAAATCCGAACCTAAGTCCCTCGCCCTTTCTGAGTGTCTTGCATATTTAGTCTCACTGCACTTCCCGCGCCAACTGGCTTGGCTCTGATGGCACCTACAGGTAGCTAGCCAGCTCTTTATTTATTTAGAGACAGGATCTCGCTCTGGCACACATACTGGAGTGCAGTGGTGTGCTCATAGCTTGCTGCAGCCTTGACCTCCTGGGCTCAAGCGATCCTCCTATCTCGGCTTCCCAAGTAGCTCACCTAGCCAGTTATTCCTGTTGCAATTGAGGGCTGATGGTAACAACATGTGGTTTTTATGATGGAAGTTGTCACCTGCTTCACCTCAATCCCAAAATGTTTGTTTTCTAATCATCATTCTCTGCCATGGAGGAAAAGGGAAATGGGAAACATCAAGATATTTATATAACTGAAGTTTGGGTCCATCTGTTTTGTTTCTAAGAGCATGGCATATGGGATCTTTGGTGGTTTTATGAAAATAGGCTTCCCAACCAGAGACTTTGGCTTTTTAATCCATTGGTTGATGTAGGGGTGTCATAACACTGCTGCCTTCAGTGGCAAAGCAATCTGATACTTGAAGTGCCATGCTTATATTTTGGTTTTTGGGAAGACACCTGAGGAATCAAATGCCTCCATTATTTTGCAGGTGGCAAGCAATAAACATATGCAGCGGTGTACTGAAAAATGCTGTAATTTAATTCTGGGGTATTTAAAGGGGTATCTCATTACTGGCACTAGGAAGAGCTTGAGCTCTAAATAACTGGAAAATGAGCCCAGACAAACTGCTGGCATTGTAGTGGTTCATAAAGTAAGTCCCGAATATTGCATAGGAGCTTTTGTTTCCATAAAAGGTCTGAGTGTGGTCTTTGCTACCTGACCTTTGTCATGTTATTTTTATTCCCTGGTTTCAATCGCTAGGAAGTTTTTTTTCTACTGAGAAAAAATGTGAAAGCTTGAGTCAGGATACTGTTTTGGAAAGTATGTCAGTTTTTCCTTGCGCAAGTTTATAAAGAATTGAAGTATACATTTGCCAGAAAACTAGAGTGGTGTATATATTTACAGGTGTCAGTGCTTTAAAGATGAACTCCTCATTAAGTTACTCACTCAGCAAATGTTTATTGTGCGCACCTACTGTGTATTAGTCACAGTTCTAGGTCCAATGTGGCTTATAACAACGGAAGAGGGCAGAACTGCTGCTCTTAAGTTTCTTTAAGTCCAAATGGTGGTTGAGTGACCTCAGGCAGATTGCTTGATGTCTTTGAGCCTCCGTTTCCTTTGTAAAATGGGCGTAATAGCACCCACATTGCACATTTTGGGACTTAGGGATACAGAGCATCAAGCAACATATGTGGCCCAAAATAGGCTCTTGGTAAGTATAATTATTTTCATCATCATCTCATTTGAGAAAGAATGTGCTGCATGCAGTGTGTGTTGTCGGGGAGGTGCCCAAGACATTCTTTGGCAGTTTAAAGAAAGAACAGGCCATTTCAGGTGGAGGGACCCTGGCAAGCTTGCTGAAGAGGCCCTCTTTGAACAGGGCCTGGAAGAGTGGATAGAATTTCAGTAGGTAGAGGTGGGAAAAGGCATCTTAGAGATAGCTGCAAACAAAGCTTACAGTTGGAAAACCTAAAGTTTGGGCAGTAGCATTCCAGTTTGGAGGAAAAGAGCGTGTGTGTGGAAGAGAAGTGCAAAGGTGGACAGGCAAGCTCAAGCAAGATTGCGAAAAGCCTAGGCTGTCAGGTTAAAGAATTGAATCTTGTTGTCGAGGGGAGCTGCTGCTGCTTTTGAATCAGTCTCACTCTGTCACCCAGACTGGAGTGCAGGGCACACTCACGGTTACTGCTGCCTCGACCTGCTGGGCTCAGGCGAGACTTGGCCTTCCAAGTGGCTGGAACCACAGGCACACGTTACCACACCTGGCTAATTTTTAAAAATTTATTGTAGAGATGAGGTCTCTCCAAGTTGCCCAGGCTGGTCTCGAACCCCTGGCTCTCACCTCAGCCTTCCAAAGTGCTGGGATTACATGTGTGAGCCACTGTGCCCGGCTGGGAGCTTCTTTGAAGGGTTTTATTTGCTGCTGTTTTCCTGGGGCCCAGGACAGTGCCCAGGTCATAGTAGGCACTCAACAGATACTTATTAGATAAATAACTGGTTGTGATTTTAGACAATTTGAGCTTGGTAAGCCAGGCAGAAGTGTCTTACAAACAGCTGGAAGCGGAAGACCAGAGGTCAGGACTGAGATTGAGACTGAGGGTAGAAATTTGAGCAGCATGAACGTGGAACATAGAAGTAGTCATTGAAGCTGCAAGTGTGGTTGCATTGACTTAAAGAGCATGAACTGTCCCAGAGAAGAAAGCCCAGACCCCACATTTGATGAGAACCAGAAGGGAAGGAAGAAGGTGGAGACTGAGAATACGTGGGTAGAATGAGAGGAGAACTTTGACACTGCAGTGCTCATGAAACCCTGGGAGGAAGCCTTTAAAGAAGGGATGGTCAACAGCAAATAGTACAAGGATGGTGACCACTTTGAAGAACACTAGTGGCTGTGGGATGAGGAGGTCCCTGGGTAGCTACAGAAGAGAAGTTCAGTTTAGTGGGGCCCTGTACCAGGTTGTAAGGTGTAAATGGGCACGGCACTCTGGGGAATATTTCCGTGTTTTTTTGAGTGAGGTTAACAGTTATTGGTATTTACTTTTTTGGGAGCATATATTTAAACAGTGTACCCAAACTTTGTATGTAGTTTTGATTCCAATTAAATATTGGATAAAAACACACCTAACTATTGATTTACTTTTTGAGTTATAAGATCATGACTGATGTTTATTTTCTTTTCCATATCTGTCAGTATTTTCCAGCATTTCTATGAGCATTTATTACTTTTAATATTGGAAAAAAACACTATACAAAATATTTTTTCAGTGGTTTGCTCCTTGTGGATTGCATGGCAGTAGTCTTCTTTTTTATTGACATTTGGATACAATGTAGCCATTTAAATGTTCACTCCAGGCCTTTGATATGTTTCTTTCTTTTTTTTTTTTTTGGGTTGGAGTCTCACTCTGTTACCCAGACTGGAGTGCAGTGGCCGCTCCCGGCCACTGCAGCCTCAACCTGCTGGGCTCCGGCCATCCTTCCGCTTAGCCTTCCAAGTAGCTGGAACTACAGGCTCACGCTACCACGCCTGGCTAATTTTTTGATTTATTGTAGAGATGAGGTCTTGCCAAGTTGCCCAGGCGGGTCTCGAACCCGCGGGCTCAGGCAATTCTCTCACCTCAGCCTCCCAAGGCGTGGGATTACAGGCTGAGCCACCGAGCCCGGCCTGATATGTTTCTAACTGCCCACTTCATCGGAAAACCTTCCGAGCTCCTCTTTTGAGATCCACACCGGCACCTGGTGCTTCCTTGCCTATTGCCTGTGGTGCACCTGTGCTGCATCAACAGACGTGCGTTGCCGTGTGGCCTCGTGGTCCAGGAAGGGCGATTTACTAGGGTCAGATGCTCTTGTGGTGGATCCTCCACGTTACTTGGCGAGACCTCATCTCTACAATAAGTAAAAAAAAATTAGAAGATGCTTAGCCACAACCTTAACTGGAGAGAAGACCACGGGAGAGCCATGAGTGCTGACCATCCTTGTAATCACCCTTGGCTCTCATATTTGAAAATGGATTGACAGAAACAAGTTATCCTAGGTGTCTCTGGCATTGCATTTTTCTTCCCAGACCAGCTGCTTCTAAGACTACATGGCCCCAGACACCTTCAGTTCTCATTGAGTTCTAATTGCAAGTCATTGAGTCAGGAAGGAGGAAGTCAGAGCTTCTATCGTCCAGTACAGAAGGGGGTGTAGCAGCTTAGTGTGGGTCAGGCTGGGATTGTACTCATACCTGCTTCTGCCTGTGTTTCGGAGAGCTGTTGCATTGCTCCTGTCAATCAGCCTTGCCTAAGGAGGGTGTAAACAGCATACGTCCTTGTTGGAAAATAGCAACTTTCCATCCTGGTACTTTTTTTTTTTTTTTTGAGTTGGAGTCTCACTCTGTCGCCCAGACTGGAGTGCAGTGGCCGCTCCCGGCCACCGCAGCCTCGACCTGCTGGGCTCCAGCAATCCTTCCGCCTCAGCCTTCCAAGTGGCTGGAACTACAGGCGTGTGCTACCACGCCCGGCAAATTTTTTTGATTTATTGTAGAGATGAGGTCTCGCCAAGTTGCCCAGGCGGGTGTC
>CAUYQG010158863.1:0-10042 GCA_963574415.1 Tarsius wallacei | reverse complement strand
ATAATTCTGACAATGGATAAAATGTTTAATTACAAAATATGTGTGTGTGTGTGTAGATCAAAACTTTGCAATGGGATAAAAGTGCCAACAGCTATAATATCAACAACAACAAACAAAATGGTTCAACTCAATCTCTTTGCCATTTTGGATTCTCAATGGATTTCTCCTTTTTTTTTCTTTATTCTTTCTTGTTCCTTTTTTCTTTGTCCATTGCCCCCAACGGACTAGACATATAGGGGCAATTTATATATGACGAATAGTACAAGAGTCAATCCATTTAGTTTCGATCCCGATATAATGACCGGATGAAATGATGCACATCTTTACCCTCCTTTCGTACAATCACAATCTATTTTGTATGTTTTTGTATTTCAAACGATAAAGTAGTAGCCACTAGAGGGGACGAAAGGATCTATCTACGCCGACAAAACTATTGACCGTCTTTTATTTTATTTTTATTTTTGTTGTTGTTGCTGCTGCTGCTGTTGCTTGGCCACAATATAGAATCGATAGTGTTGCTTCAATACACAATTTCGATGCAATCACAAACCATTTTTTTTCTAATCCTTTGTTTACTGATTCGATGTTAATCTACCCACACCAATCTCTAACTCTTCCGTCCTATTGTATCCAATTATATTGTATACAGATCAATGAATTTGAGATGCAATTTGTATCGATCCATTCAATGGTGAAATTGGAAAGATTACCAATCTTGCTGAATTTTTGTTTCATCACACACACACACACACACACACATTCCCTGTGGATCAAGTATTTTGTAATTAAACATTTTATCCATTGTCAGAATTATTATTCTATGATCGAAATTTGTTTAGAAAAATAAGTTTTAAATTTTGTTTTGAATTTGAAGGACGTAAATTTAATTAAACATAAATATGTTGCCTTGATTTACAATCAATATCGATTTCTTGGAAAGACGTTCAAAATATTTTGGTTTGCAAATATATTTCTCTTTGTAACGATGGGGTACCACTTTGATTCTTTTCCACGAAGAATCTCTTGTCCTATTCTCAATGGGAGACAGATGACATGCGACGAACCATCTGGTCATAATATTTTAGTGCACATTCACACACATTCACACACACAATATATATATGTATGCTCTTTGATCGACAATCAAAACTGATGCTTGTATCATTTGTCATGTGTCAAATTATATCTATTATATAAATTTCATTGTGAATGTTGAATTGGATAAAAATGGGAAAGAGTAAACATGAATTCGATTAATAAAAATGTGAATGTTCAACACCCATTTTTGCGGACAACCAAACTCATCCTAATACCAAAACAAAAGGGAAAGTGTCTTTAACCCACTTTTAAACATTAATTACATTAGTCAACCGCTCGTCTGCCTTACAATTAATGTTTTCCCATTCAATCTTGATCGCACCCTTTCCCGATTCTTTATTCTCCATTTTTTTTTGATGATGCTGACGAGTTTCAAGTCCTCTTTGTCAACTTACAATCATAGACCAATCATTCTTTTGTTCAATTGTGTCTGTTGCGCAATTCTGTTGTCCAGACACAGTCTCTCTTTTTTTTGGTTCCAAATGGAGCAAATGACAAACCATAATCGCATCACAATTTATATTGACCATTATTGTTATAGTTTTTTTTCTGGAATTTTTTTTATAGAAAACAATTAGTGTATAATACGATTTGTATAGCAACAATGGTTGAAAGCATTCTTCTTCATCTTTATACGTTTTCCCCTTTCATTTGAATGAACATACACATTGGTATAATATGATTATTATTATTATTATTAAATTCTTGTTAGAACATAATACTCATCCAATGGAACAATTGATTCTACTAATAAGAAACTAAAAAAAAGAGGAAGAAGAAGACAAGTTGATTCTTATTTTGGTGATGAAATTTGGACGCTACAACGCTACAATTGGCTTGTAAACGACAACGAAGACGACGACAACGAAGACGTGCATTAATAATAACTAATATAAATATAATAAAAAATAATATATGCATACGCATGGTCGACCAATTTTTTTTTCTCAACCGATCCACTTTTATTACATATTCGTTGTCAATTTTGAAATGATCCTTGTACTTAGATGTATTTTTCGAATGTCGATTGCAATTGAATTTAAAACTACTAAATTGATAACCGAGACAAGATGTGATATCATCGTCATCTCTCTCTCTCTCTCTCTCTCTCTCTCTCTCTCTCTTCAGACACTTTCATATACCACTTTTGGCCAATCTAATTGTTCCACTCAATGTCTATATGGTGAAGTTAACTTTGCTAATTACGTGCATCTCCGGAACGCATTCATTCCCCATAATAACCGTACGAATGGGTACTTTTGTTTTGTATCATTCTTTTCTTTTCTTTTATATACATTATACATTTCCCTTACCATTTATTCTTATTCACTCAGAATTTTATTCTTCGTCTCCCTTCCATGTGTGTATGTGTTGTGTGTGTGTCTTCAACACTATTCCCGTTTTGTGATCACTAAGTTTTTCGACGACTCGGCGAACGGCGACGACGAATTAGCTTGAAATGTATTGTCAGCCGTGTCAATTGCTTAGATACAATTTCGATTTATACACTTTCAATTGAAAGTTGAGCCATCTGCCATATGAATTCCATCGAATACAAACGAAGCGTACAATCCGAATTAGCGAATTTTCGTCAACTTTTTCGTAATTTTTTCTTTCTTTCTATCTTTCTTATTCTGCACTATCAACCATTTGCCATTTCGACACGTTTGCAATGTGTCCATAATCTAGATATAATCCGTTTTATTATATTCTATATTTTTTTCCTATTTTTTTGTACTATTTTCAATTGTAGAATTCCATCTAATTTTTTTTATAAACACAATTTATGAATGAATTTTCAAAAAAAAAACAAGTCAATCGAAAACATTCAGCAACTTTTTTCATTTCGCTGTTGAATCATTTATCTTAGTTTATTATAAATAAATAAATAATAAAAGGAGAAGAAAGTGAATAAATTCTGTCACAATTAAAGGACAATTTACCAAGTTGAATGACTTGTGTTGGTCATCAATCAAAACACAAATTCTTATTGTTTCTGTTCTTCTTTTTTTGTATTATTCATATTATTATTGTCATTCTAATAAGATAATGGAATTGGAAAGTTAAAAAACACGAAATAGGGAAAACTAAAAACCAATGTCTACATATATATATTTTGAGTAAATTGAATTTAATCGCATTTCCATTGGCCATATACAATTTGTTTCCTATCAACCAAACAACCAACCAACCAACGAATCAGCCAAGCAGTCAACTCTTTCCCTCTTACATTATATTGTATCTGAAACCCGATCATTCCCTTCTATTCTATAACACACATTATTTCATTTCATTCATTCATTCATTCATTTGTTCTTTAGCTTTCATTCTATTTAATTCAATTTACGAGTTCTTTTCCTTCTTCTTTTATTTTCTTTGGTTGATTCTCCACGACCACCATAATGTGGACAATGATTGAATCAAAATGTTTTTTGGTGTGTTGATTAGAGTAAAAAAAGAGAGCGAATTTGTTCTCCAATTGTTTAGTATCACTATCGATTACATGCATAATAGATGATCTAAAGTGGCGCGCCGATCAACAAAGAGAGAGAGAGAGAGAGAGAGAGAAAATGGTCAATGATGATTACAAATGGAAAGTGCCTGACGAATCAAAGAGAATCAATCTCTTAAACATGTTGGCTATTCTGACATTGGTTGGCTACTCAAACACAACACACTTGAGCTAATTGAGCTGTTTAGTTAGTTTTGCGTATTTTACAACAGTTGCCATATTTTTCTATTATAAAAGAAAAGAAAACCATGATTTATTGGAATTTTAGATTCTATGATTTTATAAAATAGGTCCACATATGTTATAACATTTATATTATTGGCTTTTATCAAACTTGTTTTGACTTATTTTGTGGTTCAGTGTTGTGTAACACTTTTTTTTATGTTGAGGTTGCACATGAAACAAACAAAAAAGAAAGAAAGGAAAAGAGAATGCAATTTGAATTCAATCATGTTTTGTTTTTACTTCTCCTCATCATTCTGTCAATCGGAATGTTTTTATTTTTATTTTTTTTTGTTTGGTTCCAAATAGGAACTAAACTCGAACCTTCAATCTTGAATGTTTGGTCGTTATACAATTTAAATCACAAAATTGTTATTTATACATTCATTGGCAATGTTTCGTTATTACATTGAACTGATAGTGAATTTAAGGGTGAAGTGTGAGGAGAAAACAAACAAACATATAAAAAAAGAAGTATTTCATTCCAAAAATTTGACTACAATCTCTTCGAGTTCAGTTCGAAGGTATATATATATACAATTCTCTGGACGACTTCTCGAATTGATAACACTTTTCAAATTTGTTTATGTGGAATTTAAGGGAAGAAATGCACGGCAACATTGAAAAAAAAGTTGACTTCTGTTTCTCAATGTGTAAAGTGCAAAATCGTTCTCCGTTCTCGCATCGTTGAAGATCATTTTGGCTTTGATTCATTCCATTCATTCGTTCGTTCGTTCATGCTTTAGTCCGATCATTTATTTAACACCCGTTGATCCAAACTTTCGTTTTCATCATTCTTTTTTTATTTTTATTTTCATTTTATTTATTTATTATTATTATCATCTACTTTTTAAACTCATAACCCGAGAAATTCGACCACAATGGATACATTATAATAGCAAACAATCGTCTCTATTATCTCATAATAATAAAATATATGAATGAATGAATGAATGGATAAATCAGCAAATGGAATTTAAAATGAATTCAATTCAATTTAATATTCTACATTTGATCGGTTTGATTATGTTTCATTCGCCTTTTTCCTATCACAAACTATGACAAAAAGTTAATATTTAATTTCAATATTTATTATGATTTGCATTTGATTCGAAATATTTTTTCTATTCAAGATTTATTTTCCATACATTGATTTGTAATGTAATAATAATATGCAATAATATTGTAGCCATCAAATGAATTGATACATTGAATATATTGAATCATTCAATTTTTGCTACATTTTTTCTTTTCTTCTTTTCTCGTTTCGCATCTATTGTTATGTTCGTATAAGCCATAACCTTTCTTAGCAAACTAATCCATTGTTCATCATTGATAAGGTCGATTCTACATCATAATTCTTCATCATTTGTGGTTGATCGTTTGTGCATCAATGAACCATAGAATCGACCATTTGCATAATGTCATATTTATATTGATTTGACTTTGTCGCATCAAAAATCGACCTCAACCATTATTCATTCTCCTCTTTCGAACAACAAATGTGATTCTTAACGATTGATAATTTCAATGTTGATTGATACCTCTGAGAGTTGGTGAGACGCCATCGTTTCGTTTCCTTGGGAATATGGCCCATTCGTGGATTATTCTTCTTTTCCTTCTTCTTTTTTATTATTTCGGTAATTTGTTTTGTAGATTGCTTTGATTTCAATCGGTTCTTTATTTATTTATATTCTTCTTTTTTTGCTTTTATCCCTCTACAGTATATTCTGTTTCATTTGATTATAATCTTCTCCAATTTGTAAGCTTTCCGTCCCCATTCTCCAATTTGTTTCCATTGTCACTGCTATCTTAAATTTAATTCTATACTTTCAACATTGGTTGAATGCAAGCAAACAATGAGCTTTAGCTTACTTTTTTCTCCTTTTCAATTGATTTGTTGATGCTTATTCCATTTTGAACCAATCAAATTTGCTTTCAAAATAGTGGAACAACAACAACATCAACAAAAACAATTGCTACAATTCAACAGAAGTGTTATGCATTTTTCAAGACGCCCATTCATGTACACATTGTTTTTTATTATGCTAAAAATAAGAAACAAATTTTGTTATATTTGCATTATTCATCATTGTCTTTAATGTTCTATTTGACTACCAGAATCAATAATTCTATATTTGTTTGCATACTTAAATGATATAAGTCTTAAATAATAGGAAATTCACTTGGAATTCTATTTTCACTTTTTTTTCTGCTTTCATTTTGGTTTGGCTGATTTACTATATTGAAAATATATTGTGTATGACGATCACATACATTTTGGAAGTGTAGAGTGACACGCTCAAACATGATGATTTCTTATTTCCTTTATTTTGCCTAAGGAAATCGTTATGTGTTCCATGTTTTCTAGCATCACGAACTACCAACAATAACAACCACAACAACAAGTCGACAAGACAAATTCAATCTTTTGAATTGTTGGTTGGTTTGAATTCACACGATTTCCTTTGTCATTGCCATTGTCGTCTCGTTCTCGATTCTTTGCATTTTTTTTACAATTGCTTTCCCCTCTTCAGCACGCACACACACTTTACCACAACACTTTTCTTGTTAAAATCTATTTATTTATTTATATTTATATTTAAAATGTTACCACTTTAAGTGTGTACACCAAATTCTCACACACATACATTCATTCTCTAACATACAACAACAATAATAATAATCATCATCTTGTGAATAATAGAAATAAATTACTTTATATGATGGTAAGATTCCATTTTACAATTGACTACTAAAATTCTTATTCTTATTCTTGAAATTTTTACACTTAAGGGTAAGGTAACTTTACATTAACATTGCATTTTTTTTTGTTACGACGTTTATATATTGTGTTGTTTATCTACTTTGTTTGTTTTTTGTTTCAGAGAGAATGCAAAAAAAAACTTTAGAATTGTTTGATTGCTTTTTAAACGTTTTCCCACTGCTTTTGATCTAACCAATGAATCGTGCCATGCACCTAAATTAGTTCTCCATCTGAATCGACTATTTTTTTTGTTTTTGTTCTGCTTTTGTCGTCAACTTATTTTCTTTGTCTTGAAGTCAATTTTGGTGGTTTTTTTTCTCGATATGTGACACAACAATTGAAAGATGTTTTCCTTATTTTTTTGTATTTTTTATCTTATTCAAATAAAGTTCAACTAACTAGATGCGGCTGGACTCGATTATTGTTATATACGAATCAAAATGAAGGCACGTTCCATCTATTGGCTTGTCCTACACTAACATCATTTTTCCTTAACTGGTCAATTTCCTATCCCGTTTTATTTGCAATTTTGGCCATTTCTTTAACGTTTCTTTCCCTCTTTGTCTTGTTTCAATCGTTTCAACATGTTTCACTCATTCGTTGTTACTCTTCTTCTTCTTCTTCTTTTTATTATTATTATTCGATAGAATTCGTTAATACTTTGATTGCTAATTTAATTGAGAATGGAAATTTTTTTATACGATTTTTCTCTTCTCTTCTTTTGTATATATATCGAATTGAAACAATTAACTAATAATGATTAGATTGTCGATTAAATTGATACGATTCCAAACGATCAAACATTACAAATTGGTATTATTTATTTATTCTCTTTTTTTTATTTTATTTATATTCTGTGTTGTGTAGTTAAAATGTTTTTTACCGTTCATTAGATTGGCACATGTCATTGTTTGTGAGTGTGTAAATCATGCATTTATTATGATTGTTTGCCATTTTTTCCCGGTTTATTCACAAATAAAGTGTCAAACAAAAAAAAAGAAAGAAAGAGCGAATTTATTTCATTTGAATTGCCAATTTTTTTTATTATTTTATTATTCTTTTGTTATTTTTTTTCTACTTTTATCATGTTTAACCATTTGAAACATAGATGTCTTGCGTTGTTGTTGTTGTTGTTGTTGTTACAATTTAAGATTGATTGATTCCCTAAATCACTTTCTCGATCTCTTTCTTCTACTTTTTTTTCCGGGGTGGTTTTGAACACTAAACCCGATGATCTATTTGGCCCTTTTCCGTCAATTGGACGATCTCTTTTTTATATTCTGTTGTATAGATGTTTGCAACATGTTTGCCAATTTAAAATATGAATAGAAATTTACATCTAATTTACATAGATTGAATCTATTTTTTTCTCATATATTATTATACTCGAATCAAGGAATCCACTTCACACGACTTCAAACGACAAATGATAAAATGTCAGTTTATTTTTATTATAAATTTTTTTATGATAAAATAGAAAAAAACGGAAAAATATTTAAATTGAAAATGGTAGAAATGATATAGATGTAAAGGATAATGGAAATTTATTGTATAGAATGTTTTTACAATATTTCAAAGAATCATTTGGATTCTTGTTGAATTGCAACAATCATCAACAATTTTGATTGAAGTTCTTAGAAATAGGTTAATAAAATAATAGAAAATTGATTGAATTTTTCATTCATCCTATTTTCTTTTGCTTTTTTATTTAATTTGCTAACAATGTTTGCGCTATGGCATTATAATGTTCACAAACGTATTTTGTGCCATAATCAATTTGGAAACAATTTCCCATTTGTAAACATTTGAATTTGTTTGAAAATTAAGATTGGAAAGATCATTGATCGAACTGTGAGATCGATTCTTCACAAATAGACACGAACACTTCAAACACTAAAAATTGATTTAGAGCAATTGGATTTTGCAACAAAGATTTATACCAATCCAGTTATATATGATCGAGTACCGAATTTTTGATTCGTTTAATTTGGTTTGTTCTCTCTTCTACTTTCACTTTCTTTTCTTCTCTCTCTCTCTCTCTCTCTCTCTCTTATTCTATGATCGGAAATGTTGATTCTTCTTCCATCTTTCACTTTGTTCTATGATTGAAACATAAACAAGATGTATAATGTTGAGAATGGGCGCCACACAAGCAAACATGACACATGTACATTGTCTGGTCGACCATAGAATGGATAAATCAGTTTCCCTCTCCCATTTACATTTTACATTTCCTATTTTATAATCAAACAATTTTAACTGAATTTGTATTCTAACCATTATTTTTTTTATTCGATTTTTTTTGTTCTAGTGCACCAAAATCAATAAGGAAAAAAATGTTTATCAATGTTTATGCAGAAGCGGAAATGAGCAGTAAAGCAAAAAGAGGAATCTCAACTGACCTTGTTTTTTTTGTTTGTTTGCGTGTGTTTGGTGTGTGTGTTAGTGTGTGTGTGAGTGTGTGTACTGAAAATTTTAAATTGAACGATCCATTTATCGAATACAATCATCAATTTATTCGTTACATGTTCATAATCAAAATTCATCATTCAAGTAAGTGTATTTTATCAACAATTTTTTCCCTATCCCCTCTTTCCTGTCTACTTTTTTATTGACTTATTTAAACTCACCATTTTTTTGGTAAACTAGAAATAAACTGAGTTAGATCGATCTATTTATCTATGGTTTAAATCTTTTCAAAACATGAACTAAAAATTTATTACCATAAAATTGAGTATAGGAAATTTTTATTATTATTATATTATACAAGAACTAAACAAAAAAACGACGATGATGAAGAAAAAGAAGAAGAAGAAGAAGAATAGTTAACCAAATTGTATTTTAGGGTCCACTTTTAAGGTTCTCACATTTTTTTTTCACTTTGAGACCAAAACAATCTAAGAACCATCAATCAAAAAAAATGTAGAGTTGAGTTCTTTTTTTCCATATACAATCTTTTCATTCCAATGAATGTCACCACACAAATATTGATGTTCAACACAATATAAAAAGTGGGAGAGAGAGAGAGAGAGAGAGAGAGATTCTTTTTATTTCGTTCTCATTCATTTTAGTGATAAAGTCTGGTCTTAAAGTCTTGTATTTTATGTTATTTATTGTCGTTTGACCTCGATTATGTTAGGTTAACTAACGACATTCTCTCGATGTTGACCATTGACCATCATCACAACCAAACACTACCCCTCCCATGTTCTATAAAGTAATAATAAACTTGTCTATCTATCTATCTATTTATATATAAAAACTCCCCTTTTTTCACTCTCTCTTTCTCTTCTTGATTTATATCATTGGTCGATTGTCAAATGTCGATTACAATTGTCCGTTTTAGACATTACATCTAATGCTGATCAAATGTCAATTCATTCAATTTAACGTATCACATAGGTACTTTTCCATAATGTGATCATTTAAACATATATAAATAC
>CAUYQG010158861.1:0-15218 GCA_963574415.1 Tarsius wallacei | reverse complement strand
GGTTTTAGTTTTAGCAAAGTATTTGTAGCAATTGGAAAAGTTTAACATTTAGCTTAATATAATTTAGGATTTTTAGATGTAGAACTTTAGAATATGTTTAGGGAAATTTATTTAGATATAGGATATTTAGAAGTAAGGTATCATTAAAGTTTATAGGAAAGTTTTAGTTTTAGGGATATAGCAAGAGAGGCTTGGATTCCAGGAACAAGAAGCCCCTCGTATTTGGAGGAATATACTGACATAGCTTCAGGGAGATTACCTGATGGACTTTGCCCTGTGCTGGACTTTGTGCACGAGTTGCTTGAAGCTTTGCAGCCCCAAACCAAGAATTGATTTAAGATAGAGTTGTTTATATGAAGTATTAGTTTGTTTGGATTGTAAGAGTTAACATGTATTAAGTTAGTTAGGATTTATAATTTGTAATAGCTTAGTTATAGTTTTGTTTGAATTTTAGGTTTTTAGTATTATGTTTTAAGGTTAATGTTATATTATAAGTTTCGGGTATGGGTGTGGGTTGTTGATTACTGGAATGTTGGTTAAGGATAATTGTAATCAGTTATACAATCGGCTGAAACACGAAAAACTGCTTTCGAGGAACATTGGCCAAGCATGAGGAACAGAAGGACAATTTTGGGTTTGGTTTTCCTCATGCTTGGGAGAACATCTGGTGGGTGTAGGGGATGCCCACACACACCTAACATTGTCCACGTGAAATGCACCTGATCTTGTCCACGTGAAGTGCATGTGAATTTTGGGGATAAAAACCCCTCACTGATTTCCAATAAACAGCTTCTGCTCAATCTTGAACAGTTGCCCAGCCGTTCTCTCTCTCTCTCTCTCTCTCTCTCTCTCAATCTCTCACAACGCCTACGCCGTTCCCACCTTCAGGGTACCCTGGACCTGGCAGGAGCTGGGCTCCCACAGTGCCCACCCTCCCTACCTCATGTTTGCTTTTAGAACATCCTAGAAATTGACCATCATTCTAAAAGGTGCAAGTGTGAGTTTTCATGGCATTTCCATAAGCTGGACCCCAGTTCCCTCCTGCACCCTACCCCCTGCTCCCAGGTTTTCCAACTTTCATGCACCAAAGGCCCCTTGTAGGGTGGCCAGGTCAGCCCCCTCCAAAAAGGCAGGACTCCCTCTTAAGTTGGAATTCAGTTGAAACAATGAAGACATTATTTTCTTTGTGTAAGTGTATCCTGAAGATTACATGGGGTATACTTATACTAAATAAGTTTTGTTTGTTTGGTTTTTTTTTTGCTTATCTGAAGAAAAAAAAATTAGTGATACTTATTAAAGCGTGGCACAGAAGACTTTTTCAGGACCATGCAATAGATATGGGTATAGGTATGATGTCAATGGAATTTTGCAGTGGAGACATGGTTGGGCTCAACTCCAAACACGCATGACAAGTGGGAATTTATAGCCAAGGAGCAGAGTAGGGGTCAGCAATGGAAAATGCACTTGAGAAAGGGGCAAGGAAGATAATGGTTAAATGAACTGCAAGTCTCCAGGGACTGCAGGAATTTAATCAACTTGAACCATCTGCTTGTTTTACAGCTTTCTGCTCTTCAACTGTATGGAATGCAGTTTTCCAGCTGGTTAAAACCAGCTTCTGAGAGACCCCGGCAATTATAGATGACCCCGTGTGAACTTCCTCACCACCATGGTAAAGTCTCTACCCAGAGAGAAGACGTACCTTCATTACCATAGCACACGACCTTTGTACTGGCATAATGATTCACTGCCTCTGTGCTACTGGGATCCCTCCTCTACCTGCAATGACGCACCCTATCCCTTCTCCACTGCCCCATAAAACCCTCTGGTCATTTTCCCTCCTGTCACTTTCCCTCTCCACTGCTTTGGAGGATACTCCCAGTGTTCTCCTTACTTGTGCCAAGTAACAAAATGCCTATTGATGAAAACCTGCATTTCCGTAGTCATTTGTTACTCACAAGGCAAAGGAATTCCAGTGTTTGGGGTTGGGGGGAGCGTAACACAACCTAACAAAATTCTTGCAAAAGACAGGTCAGCAAGATCACACATCACCTAGGAGGTGGTGGAGGATAAGGAAGCTTATCAGATATTAATAGTGATCAGTATTGAAGGTGGAACAGGGCAGGTTCTTGCTAAACTGAGTTGGCAGAATTCTTACTAAAACTGGATATTACAAGTGCACTGAAGAAGGTTCAGGAACCTAACTAAAGTTTGGTCAAGAAGAAGAGTCTTTGCCAGTAATAAAGTTGACTCCACCTCATGTGAAGTTGAGGCAGGATATAGCTTTAGACATAGATGGATGAGTTTCTGTGCAGTCAGGCATAGCTTAGGTAATTGGAAAACATGATGGGGTAGACACTAAGGTGCTGACTTACCAGAACATAGCTTTATAAAACAATACCTGCACTGACTAGGGCCCCAGACCCAGCCTTGGAATGCAGGGCGGCTGGTACACTCAGCTACAGAAACCAGAAACAAGGCAGAAAAGGAATTGCTGGGGGCACTTGAGCATGGTGTTTCCAAAAACAACATATTCAAACTGTAAAACAGTAGCTTTTATTATTATTTCAACAGTTTCACGTGACACAAGTGAGCTTAGAAGTCAGCTTAGAATAAAAGATAAGAACAAAAACTTGTGATCAATTGATCAATAGATTGTAACCCACTACATTCCCCACCTAGCAGGAAGATTTTTCTTTTCTTTTCCTTCTTTCCTTTTTTTTTTTTTTTTTGGCACAGATAATTTTTTTTTTAGAAGATTGCTTAACCATCATCTTAAAACATATAAAGCACTCAGCTAACAGCAACTCGCTGTGCCCTTTCTCGTATGGTACCCATGCCCTCTCTTGGACATGTTTTCTTTTCCTTCCTAGTAAATGCTATCTTAAACCCACACTCGGATTAGCTCTAAAAATTTCTTTCTGCAGCGAAGTCAAGAGCTCACGGAACAACTACCACCCCCATCGCCCGTATCAAGGTGAGAGTTACGATGGATATCATCGGGCCCCACAGTTCCTCCCCTGAGGAAAGCAACAAAATGAGTTTGTTAGCTGAGCCCCTGTTTTATACATCCAAAGACCCAAAGAAAGATCTTTCTCTCCTATAATAAAAGACGTGGGGACATCTCACTTTAAAGACCAATCTTCTGGTTGTTTTACATATGATGTAAGCATCCATTTTAAATAATGAGATTCAAAAAACTATGGTTAAGTGTAGCATTTTAGTCCAAAGTTTAAGGTCGGCCACCCAGGAACTTGGCCTGACTACACACTCCAATTAGCAGCAGTAACAAGTGGATTTTTATTTCTATATATACAGTAATTTTTTTTTGAGTCAGAGTCTCACTCTGTTGCCCAGGCCGGAGTGCAGTGGCATACTCATGGCCACTGCAGCCGCAACCTGATGGCTCAGGTGGTCCTTCTGCCTTAGCCTTCCAAGTAGCTGGAACCACAGGTGTATACCACCACACCTGGCTAATTTTTCTTGATTTATTGTAGAGATGAGGTTTCACCAAGTTGCCCAGGCTGGTCTCAAACCCATGGACTCAGGAAATTCTCTCGCCTCCATCACCCAAAGTACTGGGATTCCAGAAGTGAGCCACCGCACCCGGTCACAAGTGGATTTTTTTTTTTTTTTAGTTGGAGTCTCACTCTGTCACCCAGACCAGAGTGCAGTGGCATGCTCCCGGCCACCACAGCCTCGACCTGCGGGGCTCCTGCGATCCTTCCGCCTCAGCCTTCTAAGTAGCTGGAACTACAGGCGTGCGCTACTACACCTGGCTAGTTTTTTTTTTTTTAATTTATTGTAGAGATGAGGTCTCACCAAGGTACCTGCCTCTGCCTCCTAAAGTGCTGGGATTACAGGCTGAGCCACCGAGCCCGGCCCACAAGTGGATTTTTAAAGGAAAAAAGAAGCAGTTCCTAAGTTCTTTACCAAGAATTTTTATCAAAATAACATAAGCTATTGATTGGCTATACATTGTTCTTTATATCACAAATTCCAAGAACATGAAGGTAATAGGTGAGGCAGCTAATTAGGAACAAAATGCATTTAAACAATTCCTCCTCCATGCATGGGTGGAGGGTGGTTGGGAGGGGATATGTGAGACATAATTGATCAAAAACAGGAATTAAATCCCTAAGGACTAATTACTTTTTCTTGAAGAAATAAGCCACGATAATCATAATAAATAAGTCTAAAGGGCCGGTAGCGCTGGCTCACGCCTATAATCCCAGCACTTTGGGAGGCTGAGGTGAGAGGATTGCCTGAGCCCATGGGTTTGAGACCAGCCTGGGCAACTTGTCAAGACCTCATCTCTACAATAAATCAAAAAATTAGCGGGCATGGTGGTGCATGCCTGTAGTTCCAGCTATTTGGAAGGCTGAGGCAGAAGGATCATCTGAGCCCGGCAGGTCTAGACTGCAGTGGTCGTGAGCGTACCAGCACTACAGCCTGGGCAACAAAGCAAGACTCTGACTCAAAAAATAAAAATAAAAAATAAATCTAAGGCATATTTCTGATCACAAAACATCACCAAACTTCTATATAGAGACCCTAAACACTTTCGGGGGGCGGGTTGCGGGGGTCCAGCCTCAGCTGAGCGGGACCTGAGTTGGAGAGAGGAAATGAGAAAAGAAAGAGACAGAGAAACAGCGGGTATCCGAGAGCCAGAGAGAGAGAGAAAGAAAGAGAGAGAGATAGATAATTTATTTTACCGCATACCTCTTATATAGGACAAAGATCACACAAGGAAGTTATATGTTAATGTCTGAATTAAATCACATAAGCAGGGTAAGTATCAATGACTAAACTATGCATATTTTAACATTTATGCTAAGCAAGGAAATCCCCTAAGATAGCCGTGGGCTAAGCATGGTCGGTCGAGGTCACATTGCTCTGCTATCGCAGAATAACAGCCAAATGTGAGGGGAGATGAAAGAAGTATAGGCTTGGTTCCTTGACACAAGCCAAGAAACATAAGGACCTTGTCAGCTTATGTTCTGGTTTCCTTCATTGAGTGAAGATCTCACTCTGTCACTCAAGATAGAGTGCAGTGTCACAATCATGGCTCACCAAAGCCTTAAACTCTTGGGCTCAAGTGATCCTCCTGCTTCAGCCTCCCGAGTAGCTGGAACTATGGGCACGTGCTACCACACCTGGCTCATTTTTTTTTTCTTTTATTGTAGAGACAGGGTCTTGCTATGTTGTCCAGGCTGGTCTCAAAATCCTGGACTCAAGGCATCCTCCCACCTCAGCCGCCTAAAGTGGTGGTATTACAGGTATAAGCCACCATGCCCAGCATAAGACCCAAATATTTCTAATATTAACCACTGAACTAAATTTGCATCATACGTTTTTAAAAGATGAACACAAACAAGTAAAATCATTACCCAAATTTTGGTGGCTCAGTTAAGTGATGGCAGTCATAGTGGCTGTGGGTTAAATCAATAAATAAATGTTGACCAACCTGGGCAACAGAAGGAAACCTTGTCTGTACAAAAAATAAATTAGTTGACCATGGTGGTGCACACTTGTAGTCCCAGTTACTCAGGAGGCTGAGGCAAAAGGAATGCCTGAGCCCAGGAGGTCGAGGCAGCAGTGAGCCATGATTGTGCCACTGCACTCCAGGTTGGGCGACAGAGTAAGACCCTGACTCAAAAAAAAAAAAGAAAGAAAAGAAAAACTCTAAAACCTCCTCCCAACACAAAGCTCCAAAACAATCACAAATATGGCAGGCTCCCAGAGCACTTCTATACCCACATCATGTATTGTCATGCATTTGTATGATTATCATATGCTTTATGAATTTTTATTTTACGACAATTTGTATTCACTCATTAATTCCTTTTCCAAAACATGTATTCCAGTTCAGGGTCATGGATGGCTGGAGTCTATTCCAGCAGCTCAGGGCACAAGGCAGGAACCCGCCCTGGACAGGATGCTATTCCATTGCAAAGTGCACATACACACACCACACTCACTGGGATTGGTAAAATGTAGAACTCCAGTTACTCTAACATGCACACCTCTGGGGTGCGTAAAGAACTAGGGTGCCCAGGGAAATCCACACAGATGTGGGGAAAACCCAGCCAGGTTTTTTTCCATCAACATTATAATACAATGATGTCAAACAAAGCAAGGTTATTTGAGGACCTGATGTGCAGCAAAAGCCTTTTGTTTGGCCTTTTTCTTTTTTCTTTTTTTTTTATTTTTATTTTTTGTGCGTTGGAGTTTCCCTCTGTTGCCCAGGCACACGCTACCACACCAGGCTAATTTATTTACTTTAGAGACAAAGTCTCGCCAAGTTGCCCGGGCTGGTCTCAAACCCGCGACTCAGGCCATCCACTCACCTCGGCCTCCCAAAGTGCTGGGATTATAGGCATGATGCACCACACCAGGCCTCATTTTGTTAAATTTTTAGAAAGTGCCGGGCTCGGTGGCTCAGCCTGTAATCCCGCGCTTTGGGAGGCTGAGGTGAGTGGATTGCCTAAGCCCGTGGGTTCGTGACCCACCTGGGCAACTTGGCGAGACCTCATCTGTACAATAAAATAAAAAAATCAGCCGGGCGTGGTAGTGCACGTCTGTAATTCCGGCTACGCGGAAGGCTGAGGCGGAAGGATCACCGGAGCCCAGCAGGTCGAGGCTGCAGTGGCCGGGAGCGGCCACTGCACTCCAGTCTGGGCAACAGAGTGAGACTCCAACTCAAAAAGAATAAAAAATAAAAATTTTTAGAAAGCAAAATATGGCCTGGCCCAGAAAGGAGAAACCTCCCTAATTCTGGTAGACTCTAAGATAGAAATGCCTGCACCAAAAGGAAAAGAGAAGCTTCAAATGGTGTTAAATTCAGAGAATAAAACTGAATCTTGAAACAAAAGAAATACCAGAATTATTCCCTGATCTCCATTTTCTGGGTCACCTCTAATGGCCTCTTCTTCTGTACTCTTGCAACCCACTCTGTGGTCACATGCTGAACCTTGGCATGACCAGATATCGCTCCACCAGACATTCACAAATGCAGATATCTGACTCTTCCACAACGTCCTATCACTTCAGCTTATTTATTCAAACACATCTACTAACCTGTTTTTCAACTCCTTGGAAACCTTCAGTCAACTGTTCATTTCCGCCCTATCAGTCTCTCACCCCACCTTCAATCATTACTTGCCTCTCATTATACAGCTGAGAGTTGTAGGGGAGGAAAATGTCCTCTGACCTCTCAGGTTCTCCAGTTGGGCCTTGGAAATAAAGTGACAACAGACAGATTAACAGAAGAAAAAGAATACAAATGTATTTAACGTTAAAAATTTTACATGGTACAGAAGTGCTCATAGAAAGAAAATCTCCCCCCAAACAGCTAGGCTTGGAGGTTTTTGGACAAAGAAAGAATTTTATTTGTTTATTTTAAATTGTGTTTGTGTGTGTGTGTGTGTGTGTGTTTTTTTTTGTAGAGACAGAGTTTCACTGTTGCCCAGGCTAGTCATAAACTCCAGACCTAAATCAATCCTCCTAGCTTGGCCTTCCAAAACACTAGGATTATAGGTATGAGCTTACCATGCCGGGCCCAGAAAGATAAATTTAAAGACAAGAGACAAGACCAAGGAAAGGGGCTTAAAGCTTCTATGGTTAACAAACTGAGGAAAGGCAAATATATAAAGAAACCAACAACAGATAAGAGCTAGTCAGTAAGCTTTGTTTATGTAGTTTCTTTCTCAGTACCATCCCATCTCTGTTATCAAGTTTTCCCTTCCTGGTATGTAATTGGGTTGTTACCCGATGCATGGCAAGTCAATACACCAAGACACCCGGTTGCAACAGAGAAAGGGGTTTAATTATAAAGACTCCAAGCAAAGAGACAGGAGAAATCTCAAATCCATCTCCTCAGGGAGTTTGGGGATAGGGATTTTAAGGGTTTTGTAGTGGGCCAAAGTGAGGAGATTGTTGATTGGTCAAAGAGAGCAGGGTGAAGCCATGGGACAGGGAGATAAATTTATGCTCAGCCAGGTGTGGTGGCTCACACCTATAATCCCAGCACTTTGGGAGGCAGAGGCGAGAGGATTGCCTGAGCCCATGGATTCGAGACCAGCCTGAGCAACTTGGCAAGACTTCATCTCAACAATAAATTAAAAATTAGCCAGGTGTGGAAGCACACACCTGTGATTTCAGCTACTTGAAAGGCTGAGGCAGAAGGATCGCCTGAGTCCAGCAGATCAAGGTTTTGGTGGCTGTGAGCATGCCACCGCACTTCAGGCTGGGCAACAAAGTGAGACTCCCACTCAAAAAATAAAAACAAAAATCAGGAAATATGCTGATTCAGTTCTCTGTGAGGGGGGTCTTCAAACTGAAATCGCCTATATAAAATTAACATAAGCCACAAGGTGAAAGCTACAGAAGAAACCTGCAAAGCTGTGGCTATGGTTAGAAATGAACAAATCTGTTGTTTTAAGTTTGCTTTCACTTCAATAAAGAACCATTTATCATCTCCATGTCCTGGCCCCTGGAAAGGGGGAAAGCTGCCCTAGAGGCATATTTTCCCTTAAACAACGAGTGTAAGTTCTCACAGATCTCCTTGATGACATCCTAAAGTTCGATTAGTGAAGGTCACTAGCAGCTCTAATCTCCAGGGATCCCGACCCCACATGCCTCCATGATGGCTTACTGCCTGGGAGTCAGTAGCCGATGGTCAGGGACTTGCTCTATAAAGCCTAAGAATGGTGTTTGAGATGTTTTTCTTTTTTAATTTAATTTAATTTTTTTGAGTCGGAGTCTCACTCTGTCGTCCAGGCTGGAGAGCAGTGGCATGCTCATGGCCACCGCAGTCTCAACCTGCTGGGCTCAGGCAAGCCTTCCGCCTCAGCCTTCCAGGTAGCCAGGGCTACAGGTGCGCGCTACCACACCCAGCTAATTTTTTGATTTATTGTAGAGACAGAGGTCTCACCACGTTGCCCAGGCTGGTCCCAAACCCACGGGCTCAGGTAATCCTCTCAGCTCGGCCTCCCAAAGTGCTGGGATTATAGGTTTGAGCCACAACATCGGGCCAAGATGTTTTTCAGGTTTTGCCCTCTGATAGACCCAAAGCCCCATCCAGACCCGGGACTCATGCCAAGGAGCTGGCTCTGCTGGTCCTGAGACACCCCCTCTCAGGAACTGACTCTGCAGCAAGAAGACAGTTTCCACACACCCCGATGACATCATCCCCAACCAATCAGCAGGGCCCCTTCCCTAGCCCCCTGCCTACCAAAATATTCCTTAGAAAACCCTAGCCTGAGCCAGGTTCGGTGGCTCAGCCTGTAATCCCGCGCCTTTGGGAGGCTGAGGTGAGTGGATTACCTGAGCCCGTGGGTTCGAGACCCGCCCGGGCAAGCGAGACCTCATCTCTACAATAAATCAAAAAATTAGCCGGGCGTGGTAGCGCGCGCCTGTAGTTCCAGCTACTTGGAAGGCTGAGGCGGAAGGATCGCCGGAGCCCAGCAGGTCGAGGCCGCGGTGGCCGGGAGCGGCCAGTGCACTCCAGTCTGGGTGACAGAGTGAGACTCCAACTCAAAAAAAACAAAAAAAAAAACAAACAAAAAAAAACCCTAGCCTGGGAGGCCGAGGCGAGTGGATTGCCTGAACCCGCAGGGTTCGAGACTAGCCCGGGTAATTTGGCGAGATCTTGTCTCTACCAAAAATAAAAAATAAAAAATTAGCTGGGTGTGGTAGCATGCGCCTGTAGTTTCGACTACTTGGAAGGCTGAGGCGGAAGGATCGCAGGAGCCCAGCAGGTCGACACTCGGGTGGCCGTGAGTGTGCCACTGCCTTCCAGCCTGGGAGACGGAGTGAGACTCTGACTCAGAAAAAAAAGAAAAAAGAAAAAACCCTAGCCTAGGACTCTCAGGGAGGTAGATTTGAGAAATAGCTCCCATTCTTCACACTCAGCTGCTTTGCCATATTACACTCTTTTTCTACTGCAACAGCTGCTTCAATCTCAGTGTTTCTGGGCAGTGAGCATAAGAACCCGGCCAGGTTGTTGGCTTGAAGGTTGGCTTCAGCTGTTCTACTGGAATTCAGGATCTGCTTAAGCAATCCTTAAACAAAAGCCTTCTGATTCGAATGTCAGAAATCCTATCTATGGGAACAACAGGATGCAAATGGTCGATATCTAGTCCATACGACTTTTGGTTACAAGGAAGTAGGTCAAAGTGCAGCCTGATTAATGCTTAATTATAAATATCTTTCTGTCCAGAGTTCTTCTTAATCTTGCGGGGACTTCAGGTAGGGTGAGTACGGGTGTGTAGGGCAAACTGCTGCACCACTATGATGGCAATGATAGGACAAGGGACACATCATTCCAAAATATGACCATAGGAGACAAGAATACATCACCCCCAAACATGCCTTTTTTAACGTATGGCTTATTTTGAGCTGGTTTTTTGTTTTAGTTTTGAGTCCGAGTCTCACTCTGTAACCCAGGCTGGAGTGCAGTGGCACACTCACAGCCACCACAGTCTCAACCTGCTGGGCTCAGGTTATCCTTCCACCTCAGCCTTCCAAGTAGCTGGAGCTATGGGAATGTGCCACCACGCCCGGCTAATTTTTTAACTTATTGTAGAGATAAGGTCTCACCAAGTTGCCCAGGCTAGTCTCAAACCCGTGGGCTCAGGCAATCCTCTCACCTCTGCCTCCCAAAGTGCTGGGATTATAGGCGTGAGCCACTGTGCCCAGCTCAAGCTGGTTATTTTGAGAAACTGCAGACACAGGAATAATTCTGAAAAGTTACCCTTTTGTAAGAGATTTTTACATCTATGAAAGAAATCTCCATTGGTAAGAATGTTTCCCTCCCTGCACCAGGATCAGATGTGTGACTAAATCACTAGAGACTCAAATAATGAAGAGGGAATCAACACTAATCTGGATAACAAACTTTGCCTTTGTTTAAGGTGTCTTCCCTGGCCATCGCAACTTAACTAGCTCTGTCTCCACATCCTCTTTCTTTTCTTTTTCAGAAAATGATGATATTGAAAGCCTGAAGTCTGAACCCTTTTTTTCTCTTATTTTTCTGAGCTCTCTATTAGTGACTTAATCATCTCTCGGAGTTATTTCCCGTGTATACAGGAGGTGTACATGTTATTAATTTTGTTTTTCTCTTGTTAATCTGTCTTTTGTTACAGAGAGTCTCATCTAAGAACTCATGACGAGAAGAGAAAAAAATGCTATGTTCCTTCTACACCAATGCATTTAACAACTTATATACCCCACTTCTCTTCTGCAAACTTAAATATACCTGGACCTCTTAACACAGAATAGTGGGGAAAGGTCCCAAAGCAAGACAGATTGATATCACTACAAATTAATGATCCCAAAGTGAACTAGAACATCAACGCTGCCTGACATCATGGCTCTGGTCCAAGTCAGCTCACACTTCATTCTTACCATCTTAGTCATATTTAAGTGTACGTTTCAGTAGTGTTAAATATATTTACATTGTTGTGCAACAGTCCACCAGAATTTTTTCATCATGCAAATCTGAAACTCATTAAACAATTCCCAATTTTTGCCTACTTCCAGCTCCTGGTAACCACCATTCCACTTTCTGTTTCTCCAGACTTGTTACACTTTATTCTTTAGGACAGTAACAAACCTTCACCCCAGCTTCAGTCTCCAGACTCTCAGCCATTTAACTGGCTCACAGAGAATGGAAACGCTCTCAGATTATCAGTTATCCTCCATGCCCTGCTAAGTTTCTTCCTTTCTTCCTGTTACAAAGGAAGTGGTATTTCCTCCTTCTGTGTAAGATCAATTTTTCCACCTGTCCTCTGAATACTCTCTCTTTTAATTTTCCCGGGAAGTTTGCCCATCCTATTATCCTTTCTTTCTCTTAATTTCCTTACTAAAGCTCCTATCAGCAGTTAAAATGTCAAGTCTTTTCCAACATCACAATAATAATAACAAAGAAAATGTTCCTGGACTCCATATCCAGTGACTGAGTGCTCTGTATATCTTTTCTGTAGACAAATGTCTTTTTTTTTTTTTTTTTTTTGAGTCAGAGTCTCACTCTGTTGCCCAGGCTGGAGGGCAGTGGCATGCTCACAGCCACTGCAGCCTTGACCCGCCAGGCTCAGACGATAATTCCACCTCAGCCTTCCAAGTAGCTGGAACTACAGGCATGTGCCACCACGCCTGGCTAATTTTTCTTGATTTATTGTAGAGATGAGGTCTCGCCAGGTTGCCCGGGCTGGTCTTGAACCCATGGGCTCAGGCAATGCTCTCACCTTGGCCTCCCAAAGTGCTGGGATTATAGAAGTGAACCACTGTGCCCTGCACCAAATGTCATTTTATAAAATGCTTAGCTGGGCAAGGTGGCTGGCTCACGCCTATAATCCCAGCTCTTTGGCAGGTGGAGGCGAGAGGATTACCAGAGCTCAGGGGTTTGAGACCAGCCTGGGCAACATGATGAGACCTCGTCTCTACAGTAAATCAAAAAAGTCAGCCGGGCATGGTGGTGCATACCTGTGATTCCAGCTACTTGGAAGACTGAGGTGGAAGGATCTCGAGCCCAGCAGGTCGAGACTGCAGTGGCCATGAGCATGCTACTGCACTCTAGCCTGGGCGATAGAGTGAGACTCCAACTCAAAAAACAAAAAAGTGTTTAAACTTGCTGAATACATTTTCTATACATTTTATACTCTATAATGAGTATAATCTACTCATTCCTTATCCACTGTCATTTGGCTGAAGCCCCCAAACCTCACACGTAAGGCCCCAGTGGTCCTTGTATGGCTAAGTCTAATGGATACTTTTCAATCTGCATTGCATGATTTCTACGCAATATTTGACCCTGTTAATCCACTCCTCTTTGAAACACTCCCTTGTTGGTTTCTATGCCATCTTCTGATTGTTTTCCTCTTGTCTCTCTGTCTACCTTATTTTCTGTCTGCTCAAACCAGAATACTGGCTTGTTCCTCTTCTTTTCCCCCACACTGATCACCAAATTCTGTTATTTCCAACTTTCAAATATCTTTCAAATCTGCTCCCTTGTTTTTGCCTCTACATCACCACTCTTGCCCAAGCCACGATCACCACTTCCTGATTTACGGTAGTATTCATTCATCAGCAAATCATTAAGTTTCAACTACACAGCAGTCACTTTTGCAAGCACTGAGTACACGACAGAGAATCAGACAGGAGAAGTCTCTGCTGTGTGAGAAACACCTGAACTTTTTAATCCATGTCTTCCAACTGTAAAAGAGACATTGATCTAGAGAAATAGTTCTCTACGATAAACAGTAAAGACAAGCCATGTGGCAGATGACATTTGTACCAGTGTAGAAAAGACAACATGTGGTGGAAAAAGCTGTGGAGAGCTGGAGAGCAGGTGCCTTGAGTACAAGCAGCCTCCACTTAGAGTCAACAGTTGTTTCCAAGGAGAAATATGGGCCAAGATTCAATTCTAGCTTTTATGCAAAATTGCCATATGGGTTTCTGTTTGTTCATTTGCTTTAAAAAGTTATTTCTTACAATACCTCACATTCCATATTACAAGCCATTTCTTAGATGTCAAGCATATATTTTTAAGATCACTATGCTTTTTTTGGAGGTAGATATCTAAAGCTAGGAAATATTCTTAATCTGGAATAGGTCAGATCCCAGACATATCGAATAAACAATGTTCTGCTACATTTTTAGAAATGCTTCCAAAGATTTTTCACATAAACTTGGCAAACCGAAGAGAACAAAACTTCCTTTACTTGGTAAAGATTACATATCACAAACCTTCATAAAATGTTATACTCAATATGAAAAATTTCAGACATATCCACTTTTAGATCAGGAATAAGGAGACAACTTCTACCACTGATGCTAATTTTTTTTTTTTTTTTTGAGTTGGAGTCTCACTCTGTCACCCAGGCTGGAGGATTTTTAAAAAACTATTAGAAGATATTTATTCTGAGCTTTTTTCTCCTGTGTTTAGGAGAAAACTTGTGATCATTTTGCTGCTCCTACCTCATCTTTCTAGCATGATAGTAGCTAGTCTCTTATACAAGATCTCTTTTTGAAATTATTAGGTAAAGACCATGCCTACCTTCTTTTATGGTTAAGTATATATAACATCATTGCCACTTTAATAATTTTCAATTGTTCAGGACACAGCATTACGTATGTTCACACTGTTGTACCACCATCATTACTATCCACTTCCAGAACGTTTTCATCATCCCATACTGAAACCCCATACCCATTAAATAATAACTGCTTGGCCGGGTTCAGTGGCTTAGCCTGTAATCCCAGCACTATGGGAGGCCGAGGTGAGTGGACGGCCTGAGCCCGCGGGTTCGAGACCAGCCCGGGCAACTTGGCGAGACCTCGTCTCTACAAAAAAATTCAAAAGTTAGTCATGTGTGGTGGCATGGGCCCGTAGTCCCAGATACTCAGGAGGCTGAGGTGGGAGGATCACCTGAACCCAGGAGGTTGAGGCTGCGGTGAGCTGTGATCATGCTACTGCACTCCAGTCTGGGTGACAGAGTGAGATAACGACTCAGAAAAAAAAAAAAGTGCTTTTTTGCAGGAAGTCCTGAAAACATTCTAGATCCTGTCTCTCTTCCTGCCGCCCCAGTTCTATGGCTTCCAACCTAGTTCTCCTGGTTCTGTCACTGCTGTGTCTACCGTTGCTGCTTAGAAAATCAACTTGCTTCTTCCTTTCAAATCAAAGAGCAAATTTATTGCTCTAAACATACAGATATGCATGAAGAATAATATAATGGGGCAACCCCTTCGGGTCCCCTCCCACTGTGGGAGCTTTTCTTGTCCTCTCAATAAATCCTGCTTTTAGCCAGGCTCAGCCTGTAGTCCCACGCTTTGGGAGGTTGAGGTGAGTGGATTGCCTGAGCCTGTGGGTTCGAGACCCGCCTGAGCAACTCGGTGAGACCTCATCTCTACAATAAATCAAACAATCAGCCGGGCATGGTAGCGCATACCTGTCATTCCGGCTACTGGGAAGGCTGAGGCGGAAGGATCGCCAGAGCCCAGCAAGTCGAGGCTGCAATGGCCGGGAACGGCCACTACACTCCAGTCTGGGCGACAGAGTGAGACTCCAACTCAAAAATCAATCAATCAATCCTCTTGCCTCGGCCTCCCAAAGTACTGGGATTATAGGCTTTAGCCATCATGCCTGGCCTCTTTCTTCCATGAAACCCCAAGTTACAAGGTCCTCCAAAGGAGACACCATTACTTCTCACTTTCTGCCC
>CAUYQG010158860.1:0-13337 GCA_963574415.1 Tarsius wallacei | reverse complement strand
AAATCAGGGTTATAGAAAATAAAAAGTTAATCCAAAAAAATCAATGAAACAAAAAGTGGTTCTTTGAAAGAATACACAAGATTGATGACCCCCTAGCTAGACTGAGCAAGAAAAAGAGTGAAAAAGCCCAAATAAACTCAGTCAGAAACATAAAAGATGAAGTCACAACTGACCCTGAAGAAATACAAAAGATTATCAGAGACTACTATGTACACTTGTATGGAAATAAACTCTAAAACCTGAAGGAAATGGAAGAGTTTCTGACATCACACAACCTCCCCAGGTTGAAACAAGAAGAAATCGAGACCCAAAATAGACCAATAACAATCCAGGAAATTGACTATGTCATAAGAAAACACCATCTACAAAAAAAAAAAAAAAAAAAAAGAGCCCGGCGCGGTGGCTCAGCCTGTAATCCCGCACTTTGGGAGGCTGAGGTGAGTGGATTGCCTGAAGCCCGCGGGTTCGAGACCCGCCTGGGCAACTTGGAGAGACCTTATCTCTACAACAAATCAAAAACTTAGCTGGGCATGGTAGCGTGTGCCTGTAGTTCCAGCTACTTGGAAGGCTGAGGCGGAAGGATTGCCGGAGCCCAGCAGGTCGAGGCTGCGGTGACCAGGAGCGGCCACTGCACTCCAGTCTGGGTGACAGAGTGAGACTCCAAATCAAAAAAAAGAAAAGCCCTTGACCAGATGGCTTTCCAGCAAAATTCTACAAAACATACAAGGAGGAACTGATACCAATTGAAAAGTATTCCAGGTTATTGAGGAATATGGTGCTCTCCCCAAATCATTTTATAAAGCTAACATCACATTGATACCCAAGCCATGTAAAGTCTAACAAAGAAAGAGAACTACAGACTAATATCCTTGATGAACATAGTTGCCAAAATTCTCAACAAGATCCTAGCAAACCAGATCTCAAAAGTCATCGGTTTTTTTTTTTCACATAGCAAACCGGATCTCAAAAATCATTAGGTTCATTTTGTTACGAACCTTAGAAAATGCAGGAGACATTCTTATGGAAATTGGAACTGATAACCAATTCCTGATCAAAATCCCAAGTGCCCATGCCAAAAGAGATAAGATAGATAAGTGGGACCTTATCAAACTGACAAGCTTCTGCAAAGCCAAAGAAACCGTCAAGAGAGCAGGGAAGCAGTCCACTGACTGGGAAAAAAATATTTGCCAACTCTCTCTGACAAAGGCCAAACAACTAGGATCTACAAGGAACTCAAACATGCTGAAAAGAAAAAAAACAAACAGCCCCATTACAAAGTGGGCAAAAGATGTGAATAGACAGTTCTCAAAAGAAGACATCCGAGCAGTCAACAGATACATGAAAAAATGTTCAGCCTTATTAGTCATCAAAGAAATGCAAATTAAAACTACACTGAGATATTACCTAACTCCTTTTTTTTTTTTTGTAGATGGTGTTTTCTTATGACATAGTCAATTTCCTGGATTGTTATTGGTCTTGATGATGGTCAGAATGACCACTGTTGGTGGGAGTGTAATCCAGTACAACCCTATGGAAAACAGTGTGGCAATTCCTAAAAGTTCTAAAAATTGACCTTCCATATGACCCTGCAATCCCCCTACTGGGAATATACCCAGAAGAATTTAAAACACTCTATAAAAAAGATACCTGCACATGTATGTTTATCACAGTCTTGTTCACAATAGCAAGAACATGGAACCAACTGTGCTGCCCATCAAAAGAGGACTGGATTTTAAAAATGTGGTACACATACACAATGGAATATTACGCAGCCATAAAGAAGAACAAAATCACGAACTTTGCAGCAACCTGGATGGACTTAGAGTCTATACTACTGAGTGATCTTTCACAGAAACAAAGAACTGAGAATCAGATGTTCTCACTCACAGGTGGACCTTGAACAACTATCATAATACTATAAGAAAAGGACTGACAGTAGCAGGAAACTGCAGGGGAATAGGGGGCAAGGAGGTAGGATTGGCAGTAGTGGGAAACTGCCTGGGGAAGGGGGCACACACCTCGTCAACAAGGGTACCTGCACAATGAATATCTGTATAATTAACCCTGTTTTGTACCCCATAATTTTAAAATAAAAAATTTAAAGGTGAAAAATAAAAGAAATAAGCACACTTATGTTTGTTGCAGCTCTATTCACAACATGGAACCAACCATGTTGCTCATTGAAGTTGGACTGGATTAAAAAAATGTGGTACATATACACAATGGAATATTATGCAGCCATAAAGAAAGGCAGACATATGGACTTTGTAGCAACTTGGATGGATTTGAAGTCAATCACACTCAGTGATCTATCACAGAAATAAAAAACAGAGTACTGACAAGGATTTTTCAGGTCAGCCTGGGCTTCGAGAGTGTCAGCCAGCCAAGCCCCAGAGAGGGTCTTAGAGGGGCTGGTAAGTCTAGCCACAGAAGTCTGAACTCTAATTGGCTGGCAAGCCAAGCCCTGAGAGTGTTGCAATTCGGGGGCTGGCAAGCTTAGCCCCAGGGTGTTGGCTCTAATGGGCTGGCAAACCTAGTCCCTAGGGGTGTCTCAGCTTTGAAGTCTCGCCTTCTTCCAGCAGCTCTCCTGGCTTAGTTGTCTCTGTCGGCTGGCAAACGAACCTCTGGGCTACACGGCTTTTCAACTCCCAACCATCTTCCGTAGCTCTTCAGGTCTCAGTTCTTCAGGGTTAGGATTCTGGTCCCATGCCCAGGAAGAATGAGGGACATGGACAGCCAGAAATTGAGTAAGCAAGATTTATTGAGAGGACAGAGAAGCTCCCACGGTGGAAGGGGACCCAAAGGTGTTGCCAGTCTGGGGCCGAAACCTGGTGCTTATATAGCCCTAAGTCCAAGTCTATTGACTCGCACAGGCTGTGAGCTGCTGCTGTTTTGATAGGTCAGTATTAAGTACCAACTGGCAGGAGGTAGAGTCCTAATGGTGAGCTGATTGGTTGCTTTTCGATCCCAGTAGTGAGGGCTTTAGGTCTAGCTTGAGAGGTTCACAGGGAGCATGTTTACCAATGCTGAGCCCTGAGAGGCCTGCCTTGAGTTCACTACATTGTTATCAGAGGACTCGCCTGTCTGTCTTCCTAGCCTTTCTCTAGCTGTCTCCTGTCTCAGTACCATATGTTCTCACTCATAAGCGGACCTTGAACAATTACTATAAGAAAGGGATTGGCAGTAGTGGGAAACTTGTCAAGGTGTTGGGGGGGATGGGATTGGCAGTTGAGGAAAACTGCTAGGGGAGGGAGAGGCATACCTCATCAACAAGGGTAACTGCATAATCAACATTTGTATACCTAACCCTGAATTGGACTCCACATTTTTATAATAAAAAAGAAAAAGAAAAAAAGAAAAAACATAAAGAACCAAGTTAAAGAGTTGACACTGTGTGACTCAAGATTTACTATAAACCTGCAGTAATCAATACAGTATGCTATTGGTGAAAGAACAAATAGATTAATGGGAAGAATTTAAAAGTCCCTAACAGATCCACATAAATATAGTGGATCTTTGATAAGGGAGTAATGGCAGTACAATAAAGAATAAAATAATCAGCCGGGCTCGGTGGCTCAGCCTGTAATCCCAGCACTTTGGGAGGCTGTGAGTGAATTGCCTGAGCCCGCGGGTTCGAGACCCACCTGGGCAACTTGGCGAGACCTCATCTCTACAATAAATTTAAAAAAAAAAATCAGCCGGGTGTGGTAGCGCGTGCCTGTAATTCCGGCTACTCGGAAGGCTGAGGCGGAAGGATCGTCAGAGCCCAGCAGGTCGAGGCTGCGGTGGCCGGGAGCGGCCACTGCACTCCAGTCTGGGTGACAGTGAGACTCCAACTCAAAAAAAAAAAAAAAAAAAAGAATTAAATAATCTTTTCAACAAATTTTACTGGAAAAATTGACCATTCAAATACAAAACAAAGGATCTAAAGACAGACCTAATACTTTACATTTTTCACAATAGTTACCACAAAATGAATCACAGGCCTAAACATAAAACTAACACAAAATGGTAAAACTACTAGAAGACAACATATAAAAAATTTAGATGAACTTGGGCTTAGTGATCACGTTTTAATATATGCAACACCAAAGATATTATATGTGAACAAAAATTTTAAAAGCTGGACTTTATTAAAATTTTAAAAATCTGCTCTGCAAAAAAGACACTGTCAAAAGGAAAAAAAAACACAAAGCGCTCACAGATGAGAAGAAAATATTTGCATAAAGGAGATCAGATAAAGGACTGCTAAGTAGAATATAGAAAGAACTCTTAAAATTCAACATTAAGAAAACAAACAGCCCAATTAAAAACTGGGTCAACCATCTAAACAGGTATCTCACCAAAGAAGATATACAGATGGCAAATAAGCATATGAAAGGATGTATACCTAACCCTAAATTGTACCCCACATCTTTATTATAATTAAAAAAAGAAAAGATGATAAAATATATAATCAGGGAGTTATACATTAAAACGACAATGAGAGAACACTATGCACATGTTATAATGACCAAAGTTTAGAACACTGACAACACCAAACACTGGTGAAGATGTGAAGCAATAAGAACTTTCATTCAGTGCTGATGGGAATGCAAATTGGTGCAACCACTTTGGAAGACAGTTTGGCCATTTTTTACAAAGCTAAGCATACTCCTACCATATGACTCAGCAATCACATTCCTTGGTTTTAATAAAAGGAGTAGAAAACTCTTGCCTTCATAAAATCCTGTACACAGATGCTTATAATTGTTTTATTTATAAATTGCCAAAATGTGGAAGTTACCAAGATGTCCTTCTGTAGGTTAGTGAATATACAAACTCTAGTACATTCAGACAATGAAATGTTATTCAGTACTAAACTTAAATGAGTTATCAATTCATGAAAAGACATGGAGGAAACTAAATACATATAAGTTAATGAAGCAAATCTGAAAATACTACATAATGTATGATTTCAACTATATAATATTCTGAAAAAATAAACTATAGAGACAGTAAATTATTAGTGAATGCCAAGGACTAGGGGATGGAAGGACAAATAGATGTAACATAGAAGATATTTAGGGCAATAAAAATACTATATATGATACTGTAAAGGGGATACTTATCATTATATATTTGTCCAAACCTATAGACTGTATAACATCAAATGATGAACCCTAATATAAACTGAACTTTGGGTGATGATGAATCAAGGTACATTCATCAATTGTAGCAAATGTATCACTCTATGGGGGATGTTGATAATGAGGGAGATTATACATATTACAGATCTCTGTACTTTTCTCTCATTTGTGTTGTGAAACTTAAGCTTCTCTTAATAAAAAAGACTATCTCTTAAAAATTCACCTTGAAATTTTTAAAAAAAATCCTTGAAGCATTGATCATATCTGTACCAATTGTATCAGAATCTCTGGGGTAGAATCCAGTCATTAATAGTGGAACCCAGACGTCAGTAGTCTTAATGCTTTCCAAGTAATGTTAAAGTCAACCTTGAAGAGCACTCGAGTAGACCATAAATTGTTTCAAGGAATCAATTAGACCACTTAAAACCATGTTATTTGTATGGGCTTCAACAGTTATAACAATTTCTAAGACATAGTAGACCCTCAACAATATTGCCAAACAAAATAAGGGATGTATACCTCTACTCAAGAATAAAATTTCTGGCATACTTTTAGGATTGAATTTAAAAAGAAGAGAATATGATAACATCATTAACTTGAATGAATCCTTTCAATCCTCTTTTAAAAGTAGATAACTGTGAATACATTAATAATTAATAATCCAATAAGCTGGCCACCAACTTATTACATTCACTAATTAAGTTTAGAAAAAAAATCTCAGTCACTCCTTTAGGAATATAAATCTAGATAAATGGTTATACTTTTATTAGGGGCTTTAAGTGTACTATATATACCGATATATTAAGAAGTTCATTCAAATGTTGTACAAACCATTTGCTGTACATGGTTCACTGATTTATAATACTCTATTATGACATATGATATCCACATATTTTGGATTTGTTATGATCTATATCAGCCTTGAATGAGTTCAAGTTTTCTAGAAAATTGACTATAAAGTAATCCTCACAGACATTTGGTAATACTGTATTTATTTTTCATAGAAAACTATTTCATTAAACAATTATTTTAGAAAAATGTCTTGATTAAGACAGGTTTATAAGTTTTCTATTTTCTTTAACTGAAAATGTATCTACTAGATTCTTGGTCAGCTAGGATATTAATGGTCACTCAATGAATGTGGGGGGAAAAGAAAAGGTTTAGTACGTTGTTATCTCCTAACTGCCAGAAATACACACTCAGGTGAGGGAAAGGAAGTATACTGACACAAATAATATCAATCTAAGGACTTTATCCTACTTAGTAGAAAAATTATTTAAAACGCATTTCAAAATAAGTACATTAATCTAAAGAGACAAATACGGTGGTGAACAGCTTTGAGTTCATGTTTGAAGCCAATATTATTCCCTTCACTGATTAGATACAAAGAAAAGCAAGTCAAATCAATATAGTATATTGCAGCAATGCTCAGGCATAACTAATTGATAGTATGCAAATTTTCTCCCATCATTCCTTTTTAATGAAGTAAATAAAGTAATATATCAAAGGACAAATATAGTATAAATACAAATGGTGAGTTGATCTTTAAAATAAAAAGAATGATAAAGGTCAACCAAACACTATAATTTAAAGACAAATATTTTATTTTTCATCCATCTAAAAATAAAAAATAATATGTTGATTAAATGATAGCTAGTGTTGTTATGGTCATTGAAAAGGCAGCAGAATTCCTAATAAGACCAACTGGAGGTATAGGCAGTTGAGTTAAAATCGAAGATACATCAAATGGCATTATTTCTATAATAAACCCAGGGAGAGTAAATAGAAATTAAAAAAAAAAACACTTTATTCTAAAATGTCTAGATAACTAAAACATACCAACAGACCTATCAGACAACTCTGTAATTCAGGGCATTTTCTTTTCGTTTTTAAAGACACAACATAATTTCACTAAAGAGGAATATAATGAAGACTTTTTAAAAAATAATACTCAAATAATAATAATAATAGAAATTTTAAATTCTCATTTTGGCAGAGTTAGGAAACAATCTTTTTGCTACAAAGAATAGTGAACTATTAACTTGTAACTCAAAAGACTAAAAGAATGTTTATTTTTGATATGATAAGGATCTATTTACAAGGATTTTGGTTATGAATTGTGATATGCCATTTGTGTATTCGGATCACTGAGATTTTATCTTCTTCTTCAACTGATTTCTCTTCTTGAGTTCTTAGGTAAGACCTATATTTTCCTCTGCATTTCTTTTCCTCAAATTACAAAATACATTTTGATGAATGGGCTATATAACTGCCTCAGGCTTTTACCTAGTTTCTAGATAACTCACTTTGCTTAGTTTCCCTGCCATGAAATTTTAACTCTCCACTAGCAATAAGAAATGTTAATGTTCTTGTTCTTCTTCCTGAGTATCATATGGATAGTGAGTGTCTGTCCTTTTATTTCAAGTGCCTTATGTGGGTGACAATGGTATAATAAACTGAAGAGCTCCCTGTTCTTCCTGTAAAAAAAGATCTTCCCAGAATTTTATTGTATTTATTGAAGCCAGTTTCATTCTCTGAAGCTTTATCTTTGTATCAGTTTCAGTCTTCAGAAATAAAATCTGTAATGCAGTAGTCTGCTGCTACCCTATGTTATTCTATATTATATCCAAGGGGCCATTCATAGAAGACCTCTGTTGGTGAGTCTAGGACTATAAGTTATCATGATTCCTGACTCTCTATAAAGGAAAGCAAAAATATCTTCCTTTCTTCCAGAAGAAAAATACTACCCATCTGAATTACATTTGGACTGAGCCCTTCTGTGCAGTCTTTCTTGGCTCAGAAGAACTCATATTCTATAGTAATGTCCTTCCAGAGCTTTGAAGTAATGATCCCATCAATCTTTCCTGCCTGCATCTCATCTTCACTATTTAACAAACTTGGGATAAGCTCCAGATTCCAAATTTCTTGATTTTTTGTGTGTGTTACCTCCCAGAAACACCTCTGGCAATTTCATATTTTTTGATGGTATATAGGAAAGTTGAAGTCTAGTAGCAATAATGAATGGTATAAAAGGGCAATTGTGTGTGTGTGTGTGTGTGTGTGTGTGTGTGTTAACCCTAATTTACTCACAAATTGAAAATATATGTGTATATTGCATATGTATATGTTTATGTATGTATATATGTATTTACATATGTATATGTATATATATTTACATATAGTAATGAATAATCAATTATTTATTGAACAATATTTATATTTCAAAACTTTGTCACATCATTGAAGGTAAAAAATAAAATTTACACCCAGTACCTGACTACTATCTGCTTATATTCCAGTAGGAATTGTAATCAATACAAGAAGCAACTAGAGAATGTGTGTGTGCATTTTACCTATTAATGAAATTGCAGAATAATATGTATAAAATGTTCAAGGAATATACAAATCAAATTGATATGTTAACAAAGAGAGTTTATGTCACAGAAAAACTTAATGTATTAAAAATAAACAAACTATTCAATTATAAATAAAAAATTAAAGCAGACATTCAAATCTTTGGAGTAAAATAGCAATTTGTATTATCATAATTATTTTGTGATTGAAATATAAACTTTTTAATTTCATTTTACTTTTTATTAACTTTGGGAGTACAAGTAGTTGTTGGTTATATGGATGACTTGTATAGTGGTGATGTTTGGGATTTTAGTTTGCTTGTCATCCAAATAATGTACAATGTACCTTATAGGTAATTTTTCATTGAGCACCCTCTTCCACCCACTCCTTTCTGAATCTCTAATTTCCATTATATCACTCTGTATGCCTTTGTGGATTCACAGCTTAGCTCCTACTTATAAGTAAGAACATGTGGTATTTTTGTTGTTGTTGTTGTTCCTGAGTTACTTCACTTAGGGTACTGGCCTCCAGCTTTATCCAAGCTGCTGCAAAAATCATTATTTTATTATTTTTTTATAACTTAGTAGTAGCCCATGGTGTGTACGAGGTTCATCAATTAGGTTTGGGAAACATCCTAGCAAAAGAGTTGCATAGCTAATTGATGCGTAACACTATGGTTACCTTGGAAGTACTCCCCTTGGGAAGCTATGCACTGGTGCCAGTGCCTAGAGCACCTTTCAAAGCAATTGTGGAACTCTTTGTGGAGTGGCCAACAGAGCTGTTGCGGTTATTTGTTGAGGCCTAAAAATTAAGTTCGCAAATTTGCCACTGTGCTTATGCTGGCAACACTGTACAAATAACTGTATTGGAATACTCTCCCGACTCACCTGATCTGGCCCCCAATAACTTTTTTGTTTACCCAAAGATAAAGAAAATATTGAAAGGACATTGGATGACATTCAGAATATCAAGGGTAACACAACGCTACATATAAATATAATATGAAATTATATATATACATATAATTTTCTTTATTCACTCATCTTTTGATGGGCACTTAAGTTGATTCAGTATCATTGCAAATGTGAATTTTGAATTGTGCTGAGATAAATATGAAGGTGGTACAGGTATCTTTTTTAAAAATGACTTTTGTTCCTCTTGGTAGATACCCAGTAGTGGGATTGCTGGAAGAACAATAGATCTGTTTTTAGTTCTTTGATAAATTTCCATACTGTTTTTATAGAGGTTGTTTTAATTTATAGTCCCACCGACAGTATATAAGCATTTTCTTTTCACCACATCCACACCAACATCTACAGTTTTTTGACTTTTTAATAACAACCATTCTGACTAGAGAAAGGTGGTATCTCATTGTGATTTTAATTTGCATTTTTCTGATGATTGTTGATGTTGATTTTTAAATATGTGAGCATATGTTTATTGACCATTTATTTTTATTCTAATCTATTTTGCGAGCTCTCAGTCAAACCTACATTGTATAAAAATGAATAACTTATGCATGGTATATGGGACATTTCCCGGCTGAATATTTGAATAATTAGTGTATCCCACCCTCCTTTAATAATAATGGTTATAATTCGCTGATTATATGCTATTCCAGGTACTAGGTTTATATAATCTTATGTAATTCTCACTTGATATGTGAGGAAGCTGAGGTTAGCAGGGTTAAATGAATTTTTCAAGATCTCACAGGTAGCAGAGTCAGTTAACACCGTACATTTTACAGGTAAATTTTCTGCTCCCAGTAATATATAAAAGTATCTGAAAGAAGACTTATATACCCTTTAGATAAAGATAATTAATCTTACAGTTCATTTTTTCTTATTATTGTTAGTAATTTGTCCCAATTTTCACAATCTGTTATACAGTTACGTTAAATCTTCTTAAAAAGGTAATCTTTTAAAATAATTGTTCATGGTAATATTTCTAATATTTCTAAATAATTCGAGCTAGCATTAAGCTTTTCTTGCTGAATGCTATATTTATAAATATGTAACCCAGTTCTATTGATGTCAGGATTTTCTGCCAAAATAGCACACTTATACTACCACTGTCCTTCCAGTCTATATTTTTCTTTTCTCCTAGCGTGGCTGTTCCTGCTCTAGTGACCCAGAACCTTTTATATCACAACTCAAAACCAGTGCCAAATATGGCCTAAGAATAGCAGAAAATTTCTGAATAAGTTTAACTATAAATATACAGGAACAAAAAATAAATATTTTTAAAAGTAAATAATTTTGTTGTAAAGTATCTCAATTTTTTTCTTTACAATATATTGTATTGTTATAATATAATATAAGCATAATTCTAGAAAACTTTAAATTCATGTATCTCAATGTCATGAAAAATGGTGGCATCATTATAGAAAATTCCTCCAAATAATTAAAATAGAAATTTGTCAGTTTATTTTATCTTTCCACCAATCATTTCTTATATTTTAACATATAAACTTTCTACCTTTTTTATAGGTTCTGCATAGAGACATGTAACAATTTTTTTTTAAAAGGCACCTTTCCCAAAACTAATGCATTTTGGCAAAAACTATCAAAACCAGAAATAGCACACCTAGCTGCCAAAGTCATTCTGCAAATCCATCAGTAGGACACTCTGCAGCAGCATTAATCTACCCTCAGGAACAGAGTTAATGTTTGTCGATGCCTAGACTAGGAATCACAAGTCAGGGTTTCCTAGTATTGGTCTTGCTCATTGTACAATCTCTTATGTTGAAAAAGCTGCAGTGGTTTTACTTTAAGTAAACTTTAAGTTCTGTAAAATTGCCACAAGTTGCTTTTATTTAAAATATAAACAGAAATATACAAGTGGTAAAATGTTATTTATTGTTTTATCTTACAAGTTTTAAAAAACACTAAATAAGGTTTAAAATGCAGACAAAATGTTACACTTAGCTTTTACTATATATATTTCAAACATACCTCAAATGTCACAACTAATTTGACAATACGACCTTAGCCTGACTCTTCCCTACCTCCTTCTGTAAAAATTGTCTATCTGGAATTTTTTACTGAAAGAGTCAATTATGTTTCCCTCAAATCGTCAAAATACTTTGTAATTAAAACAGACTCTTCCACAAGTGAGATGAAAAACGAGGTATTGTGAACATAATGAATGTCAAATTATAGATGTGGATACTGAAGAGTAATTATTCCTGGGGGAATAGTTTAAGGGGTGGTGTAAATGTCTCATGGTAGTGATGATCATTGAGAAATGTAAATGATAATGACATGACTTTCTTAAGCAAATTTACCACACATGTAAGAGAAATCATGTGCAACAGGGATGTCATAGAAAACCATTCACTAGTGGAAACAAATATTTTGAGCATAATAATTTGATAAATGCATTATTGAATAGAAATGAAATTACTTTTCAACTGATGAACTAAAAAATTAATATGAAGGTATTTTCTTTTCCTTAATTAGCAAATGTTTTTTGTGGTTATAGCATTTTTCAATGAAGTAGAAATAACTATTTTTTTTCCAAATCTAAAATTATACAACTTTGTTTATAATCATTTTCCTCATCCAGATTTTTTATTGTTTTAGGCATTACTACACTTTTAAATCACAGTATCCTAATTTGCATAAAAATATGACTTTATTTGTAATTAATTTTTTACAAAACTCCCATGATATTAAGAAGGGTAGTTTTTGGAGGAGGTTTTGTGTATGTTTAAATCTATAAGCCTATTCCAACTATGGATGGGAGAGGAAAGTGACTCTTACTATGAGTGCTTGTTTTTATTCATATTATTTTTTCTTTCTAAAATTCAGAAACTATAAGCACTCAGTCTCTAGGATATCTATAAGTATATAGGGAACATTTATTGAATAAATACTGTGAAGTTGGTGAAAGCTGCACATACACACTTTTAATTATTCTCTTATCAAGTCTGTAAAATTTTACTTTAGGGATGCTAAAATCAAGACATATGAAAGGTAATAACATGTTCATGGTCCAACAGTAAGTTAAACTTTGAGCCAGATTTTGAATCCAAACAATCTGATTCTAGATCTTACATCTTCAGCTCTAAATGAACCCTCTCTGAGACTTGATTTATTTTCAGTTCTCTTCTGATGAGTCATCCCTTTTGCTGTTTCTAATCATGACTCCCTATTAACTCACATATCTGTTTTTCACATCAGCTTTGGGTGCTGAAAACAAAGGTAGCTATTTTGATCATGAACTCAGTCAAGAATATGAATAATCGATCTTTTTTATTCATAGACAACTACAAGAGTACCTCTGCTTCTCTATTTAAAACATACTGACTAAAAATGTTTCTCTCTCCAAAATAATTACTTTATAGTGTAATCCTCAGAAAATTAGCGTATAAATATTGTGTTATTGTATTTATTTCTGTAGTCAGATCACCATGACTCATTCAGTACTCTTGCATCCAATTAATTTTCTTTTCCCTATTCTGTGTAGTATTTACAGTTGGTGTGCTAGGAAGCAGTTGTTTATAGCGTGAGGGCTTAGTGGGAAAGCTGCAGTGTTTGTATTATTATTATTATTATTATTATTATTATTATTATTATTTTCAGGAAAGTAGAGAAAAAGTTATGGCAGTAATTTCTGTAATCTCAACATAAAGTCATGCCATCTCAGCTACTCAGTGTTCTGTGACCATATAATCCTAGCCTTTATTTTACAGAATGGTATGCTCTATTTTTTTTTTTTTTTTTGAGTTGGAGTCTCATTGCCGCCCAGACTGGAGAGCAGTGGCTGCTCCCGGCCACCACAGCCTCCACCTGCTGGGCTCCAGCGATCCTTCTTCCTTCTTTCTTCCCCATATGTATATATATATGCACA
>CAUYQG010158856.1:0-18706 GCA_963574415.1 Tarsius wallacei | reverse complement strand
GTGTTTATTTGGGCTTTCTCTCTCTTTTTCTTGGTCATTCTGGCTAAGGGTTCATCAATCTTATTAATTCTTCCAAAGAACCAGCTTTTTGTTTTGTTGATGTTTTCTATGATATTTTGTCCTCTATGTCCCATATTTGGGCTTTTATTTTGGTGATTTGGATTCTTCTATTAAATTTTGGGGTTGGGGTTTTGGTGGTCTTCTCTTTCCAGCTCCTTGAGGGATTTGTTAGACTCTCCCTTTGTGGTCTTTCCATTTTCTTGATGTGTGCTCATAGAAATATAAATTCCCCTCTTAGAACTGATTTCATGGCATCCTCGAGGTTTGGGTAAGATGTTTCTTCACTTTAATTTGTTTCCAGGACTCTTTTAATTTCTGCGTTGATTTCAGTGTTGACCCAGTAGTTGTTCAGCATCATGCTGTTTAGTGTCCATGTCTTTGTGGGCCTTGAGGAAATTTTGTTGGTATTGATATTTATTTTTATTCCACCGTGGTCTGAGAGTGTGCATGGCAAGATTTCAGCCTTATGGAATTTGATTATGGTTGATTTATGGCCAAGGATGTAATCGATCTTGGAGTACATTCCATGTTGTGAGGGGTAGAATGTATATTCTGTAGTTGTTGGGTAGGATATTCTGTAGGTATCTATTAAGTCCATTTGGTCGAGTGTCAAGCTTAGGTTCTGGATCTCCTTGTTGATTTTTTGCCTTGATGATCTATCTATGGCTGTTAGAGGGGTAAGTTTACTTAGTAGTTGCTTTATAAATGCTGGTGCTTCTGTGTTGGGTGCATATATGTTTAGGATGAATTTTCTTGTTGATGGATTGAAACTTTTATCATTATGTAGTGTCCTTTTGCATCTTTTTAAATTTTTAATAGCTTAAATGTTGTTTTGTCTGATATTAAGATTGCAACTCCTGCCTTCTTTTGTGATCCATTTGCCTGGAAACTCGTTTTCCATTCTTTAACTTGGCACTGCTTTAAGTAGCTGATTTGCCAAGCAGACTCTTTAGCTGCGTGCACTTTGAACCAATGAAAAGTTAAGAATTTGTAGGAAACTTAAATTTGTGATAGCTATGCTAGATACTTCATTGCCACATAGTAAACACATCATATTTGCTTACCTATGCAATACGCAAAAAGCATCAGGAATACTTTAAAGATTATTTAGTTTTTACTTCTTCAACAGGTTTAACTTGTGTCTCTCCCCTGGGAATGCATTATCTCTTTTCTGTGGGTGTTCTCTTTGCACTTTGTGTTTACTTAGCCCTTAAGTTTTATAAATGTTTGCTATTTGAATCCATCTTTCTTTGAAGGAAGCAACTATGTCACATTTATTTCTACAGCCCTAGTGTCTGGCATATAGTAGCTGCTCAATAAATGCAACAGACTAATCATTCACTTGTAACTCAAAATTATAAAAAGGGTATCCTGCATACTGATTGAGATTATGGTAGTTATTGCTTGTTTAAAAATATTTCCTCTAAAACCATATAAATCCCCTGGAGTTAAAAAATTATCTGGAAGAGTTCAGTGGATTAGCTTTCCTTGAAAGTCATCCAATATTTTTTCTTTTGATCCATAATTGCAATAAAGTGAGGATAGCCATTCTGATGTTCTTTTAGTGGTTCTTAAGTTAATCCTAAAACAAGATGACATAAAAGACAGGAAAGGAGATAAGAAGAAGATAGAGGCAGAAAGAAGGGGAAGAGAAGAGGAGTAGGGAAAAAATGGCTAAAAAATGTACTGCTATGTTTGTCTTAAGATATTAAAGCCTTTTAAGTTATCAAGATTTTGGCCCCAAATTTTATGTTACCACATGTGCCTGTTTTAAACTAATCTCAGAACTGCTCATGAAATATTACTAGTTTAGCATCACACTAGGGTCCAGTTAAAAAACCTAACTATTTCTAGTTTCTCATACTTCAACCTTTATATGCCAGGAAAAATAGCCATTGTATATTACCATCTTCATCACATACTTTAAAAATTATTTTGTTATCTTTTCAAATCATTTAACAAATAATTGACAACAGTAGTAATAGAGACAGATGAAAATGATTTTAAAATTTTAATAAGAATTTAATCACAGTAAAATCAAATTTTATTTTGCATTTTTCTGATTTTAATGTTAGGTATGAGGGGGAGTCCCCAAATACCCAGAAATTATGTATAAAAAATTGTATAATTATTTTTACATGTTCGTTGAAACCTCAGTCACCTTCAAAGGTCTCTCCATTTGACGCAATATACATATTAAGATACTTTTCCCACTGCTCAAAACAGTTTTTGAACTCATCAATTCCGATGCCTTTTATTAACAGTGTTTTACTATTTTTATTTCACAAAACACTTGGCAAAACACTTCCCTTTGAGGACTTTTTTCATCTGGGGAAACGACAAAAAAAAAGTTGCTTGAAGCAAGATGGGGAGAATAAGGAGGGTAGGTCATGGGGGTCAATCTGGTTTTGGTCAAAAACTGCTACGCACTCAGCAGGTGTGTTGTCATAGTGGAAGAACCTATCACCTGTTTGCCACAACGCGGGATATTTCTTCTGCAAATCGTGAGAAACCTTCTCAACACTTCCAGATAAAAACTTTGGTTGACCATTTGACCTGGAGGAAAAAATTTCAAGTGTACTACAAAAGGCCTGCCCTCCCAAAGATAACTTTGATATTTGGGGGCATCCCCCTCATATAAGCCCACAATGGGCAATGTCCTCTGAATGTAACTAATTGCTCATCAGCAGTCATGAATGAACATGGAAGATATCCATCTTGTAAATACAAATTCCATATTTCAAATATATATCGAATAGGTTTCAGCTTTCATGACTTTTTGTTCTTATTGCATTAGCATCATCAAAATTCAATGCATAACAATTTTTGAAACTTTTCAATGACTCGTAACTTTGGTTGCATCTTCTATGCTCTGTAATTCCAAATCATTTTCAGCTTAACATTTATAAACACCATTTAGAGTAATCAGTTTGTTTAAATTTCTATGTCACTTATTTTTTTCTAAATATCTTTTTATACACATTTGCTTTCAACATTTGTCTGCTTACACACTGTATCAAGTAAAGTTTGGTGCATAGCCATCAGAATAGGTGAAAGAATACTTTCACACATTCTTTTAAGAAAATGGGATGGCCGGGCTCGGTGGCTCAACCTGTAATCCCGCGTCTTTGGGAGGCTGAGGTGAGTGGATTGCCTGAGCCCGCGGGTTCGAGACCCGCCTGGGCAAGCAAGACCTCATCTCTACAATAAATCAAAAAATTAGCCAGGCGTGGTTAGCGCGCGCCTGTAGTTCCAGCTACTTGGAAGGCTGAGGCGGAAGGATCGCCAGAGCCCAGCAGGTCGAGGCTGCGGTGGCCGGGAGTGGCCACTGCACTCCAGTCTGGGCGACAGAGAAAATGGGATGTTCTTGTTCTTGTCACAAAACATTGTATGAAGTTCTTCCTGTTGAATGACTAGCTACATGACAAAACTGTTATTTCCTTCATCCTTATAAATATATTTTTCACTCTCTGATTTTTGAATCTGAGAAAATTCACCTTGAATATTATCACCTGAGTATTTTTAACATGAAATTTTGCTTATGCTATAAATTTCACTATTATTGTCAGACTATACTAGAATGTCTGCTTCTGTTTGCATTCAATTTCTGATTAATTTTGCAGTTGTGAAATATCTTCCTCTCTCACTTTTCTTCTGTTTGCTATTATGAGCTGAACATGAGAAATTCTGAATTCAAAATCCTGTTCAATGAAAACTAAATGTAAACTACAGACATAGTGTCTCCAGTTTCCTGTTATTCTTTCTCAAATAATGATGCAGAATTTCAAACAATACAATAAGAAAGCTAAAATATGATGCAATAGTGATTATTTCAATATTTTAAACCTTCTTGGTGACCTCATAATTCTTCTGTTTTATGATTGTATTTTCTTTTTTTAATCATAGCTGAGAGTAATTGATAAGTCATAAGAAACTAATTTCAAAATATAGGAAAAAATTACTAAGAACCCATAATGTATCTTGCACATAAAAGGTCCAATGGATCCAAATGATAATTATAAAACAAAATGAATTTTAGTTTACAAAAAAAAAGTAAATCGTTATTTTTGTTCCTTGGAAGTTATCTAAGAAAGAGTAAAAGTCATAAACTATCAATATTTAAAAATAAAACTATTGTAAAAAAAAGAAAATCAGAAGCAAAAACTGGGCCAGATGAACCCTGATGGTGTATTGAGTTAGTCAGATATATAACCGATACTTCTTAAAAGTGAGAATTAGCAGTTTGTTTGTGATTGTGTTGAAATATGCCATCCATTCTTCTATATTATGTACCGTGTTGAGGCTAGTGTTCTGATGTTCTACTTTCTTTTTATTCATTGCAAACTTCCTTATAAATCCAATTCAGCATCAGTTTTGCTCTGGATCAGTCCTGAGGATTTTGATCTAGTTCACTGCCCCCATTGGTGGAAGACTGAAAATCTTGATTCAGAAAACAACTTGAGCTTTTGATTTGAAAGTAAACAGTGTCCAGGGAAATAGGACCAAAATACATTTTATTTCCCTGCTCTGTCTGTCTCGCTTTCTCACCCAGAAACTCCAACTGCATACAAATCTCCTCCACATTATATCCGGGAGCACCTTTTTGGGCACCTCAGACGTGTTCCCCAAAATGGGCTGTTTTATAGGCACCGTGCTTGGTGGTGTGGCTTTGTTAGAAACAGAGGAATGTTTCTGCTTGTGGTTGCTAGGCCAAGTGCAAAGTCTCTACCCTTGATAAACCAAGCACCCAATTTCTTTAGTGATAGTTTCTGTAAGTTTTCAGGATATCAGTACTATAGAGGAGTGAAGAATGCCTAGTTTTTCTCTTTGTATAACAATCTGTTGGACAGATCTCAAAGAAGTTGAGAGAGGAGAAAGGAAGAAACTGGAGAGTCGACAGTTATGGTGGGTGTCTGTTAAGATCCCATTTTATCTGAAGAAACAGCTGTAAACTGCAGGCTCCAGACAAAAGCCACACCCATTTCCTTTTGGCCCACTTTCTCTGTTTTTCACGTACCTTTTTCTGATTGGCCGTTTTTCAATCCTCTCCCCAGCAGCCCTTTACACTATGGTGCACTTTGGAGTCCTTCCTGTCCACCACTTAGGTTAGCGTATTTTCACTGCTTACTCCTGACCTCACCACTGACCAATGAGGTTAGTGTATTTTTAGTCTCCACTGTCAACCAATCAACACAGCTCCGGAGTTCTATAAACCCCTGACCACAGCAGCCTTTCTGCCGGCGGGGTGGGGGTAGGCCGCGAGGGGGACAACCCACTTGGGTCCCCTCTCCCTATGAGATTGGCCACACTTGATTCCTGTTCCTGAATAAACTTGGACTAGCTCGCCCTTCGGTGTCCTCGGTTCTTATTCTTCTCAGTCCTGAGGCAAGAACCTGGAACTGGCCACGTGGAGAGAGCTGTGACCGTCCCTGAGAACTCGGAATTCTCCAAGCAAGAGCCCAAGAGGTGTAACACTCCTTGGATCGCTGCTGCTGTTGGCATCCTTGAGTTCTCGCATGCTGGCATGTCCTCCTTTCGGGGTTCTCCAAGCAAGAGCTGTAACCAGGGGAGCTGAGAGCTGTAACACTCCTGGGGGTTCCGCAGCCGTCTGCATCCCCGAATTCTCTGGAGCCATAACGTCCGGACTCCAAGTGAGTCTCAGGGCGCCATAATGTCCTTGGTCACCACGTGGGTCTCCGGCTGGCAGTGCAGCCCTGTGAGACTGCAACAAAGTATCTTGGACCCAAACGTGTTGGAGTTTACAGAAGCAGCATGTAAGGGTTTAACTAAATCCTCTCTCTCTCTTCTTTTGCCGCATATAAGATTCTACAAGTTTGGGCAGGGCTAGCTTTGGGTCAAGGCCACATGCAAACACCATTTTTCTCTGAGGATGACTACAGGTGTGTGCCTGGTGACTGCTTCTTCACTTAGTTCTATTATGTCCTAGTGATTTTCTGCAGCCTCCTGGCAAATAAACTTCTATGATGTCACCTTAACTAGTTGGTCAGATATGTACATTTAAATCGTATGAATTTTATAACAACATACTTTTGCCTCTTGGGAAATTCAGATGAAATTACAAATCAAATCCCCATGAGCCCAGTATAAAATTTGCATGGCCAAATCTCCTTAAACGTAGTGACGCAAAATAAAAGGCAAGATCTTAAACTGCAATCTTTCTGTAGTTAAATCACTTGTTTTGTTTTCTGTCAGTAAATGCTATTTGTCCTTATGTCAGGTTTTGAAGAACAATAAAATGTGTAGAGAAGGAGAATAATCTTATGAAAATATGGACTGTATCATTCTATACTCATAATTGTTAATACGAGCTTGAGATAGACATGGAGAAAAGAAAGGAAACAATATTTTATTCTTAAATTTGCAATTCATTTGTCTTAACTAAGTTTCATGCTTTGACAATATTTTGGTTGACTAGTTGAAGCATGTTGAATAAAGCTAATTATATAAAATGTTTAGTTTTAGAAAATTGGCATCACATTGTAAATTCAGTTTTATAGCCTCCTTTTTCACTTAAATTTATATTTGAGCATTTTCCATGTCATTAAACATTATTTGAAAATACAGTTTTAATGGCTTCATAATAGACTATTGTAGGGAAATACCATAATATATTTAACTGATCTCCTATTGTTAGACACTTAAATTGTATCTAATTTTTCACTATTACTTAAAAATGTTATAAACAGCTTTGTATGTAAAGTTTTGACTGCATAGTTCTGATTGTTATTTCTCTGGGAAGGATTTCATAGAAAGTATTGAGTGTCTCAATGTTTTTGAATGTTTCCAAGGCTTTTGAACATATTACCAACTTGCCCTCCCAAACTGGCATATGATTTTCAATTTGCATCCTTTAAGGCATTGATTCTAAATACAAAACATGTTTTGAAATTTTCTGTTCTTCTCTACCTTACAGCTGAGATAGTCAAAAGATTTCAAACTAGATATGTCACTTAATTACTTGTTTACTGACTTGTTTTCACAAAAGGGAACAAAATGTATTTATGGCCAAGATATTCCAATATTTTCACACTTCCTTTGGATCATTAAAATGATCTGAACTAATCAAAAGCTTTCATTTAAAAGTGAGAGATTAAACTTCTGGCTAGGTGATCCTATCTATTTAGAAAAAATTTCTTCTATTTTTGAATGGCTGTTTTGATCAACACACATAGTTATCAATTGTTCACACAGTTTTGGAAAAGAAGCATTGTTAAACCTTGTTGTTTGAATAAAAACTGAAGATGAGGCTCAAAGAACTTTGCCTGATGTGTGACACATAAAATAAATGGCAAAGCTGTGATTCAAACCTGAGCTTGTTTCTAGAGCTTCTACTAAGTCCTCTGTTCTATTCTTGATATCTGATTAGTAGATTTGTGGATTTTCGTGAAAATAAGCAAAAGTTTTGATGTAGCTGAATCCTAAGCATTTGGCATTAAAACACATTGGAATGAAGGAATTTATTACTTTCTTCCACCACTCAATCATTCAAGTATTCACCAGTGTTCATTCCAAAATATCTATGTACCAAATCTTATGCAAAACATTGTTCTTAAAGATACTTGAATTTGAAAATCAGGAAACTCAAGTTAATTTTGGTCAAAGAATGTTCAATTCCTTACATCTAGTGCACAGACAGAGATGAGCCGGTCCAAATAAATCCCAGGATTGGCTGATGTCAAACTTGACACTTTATATGCTTCAATTTCTCTGAATTAACATGGTGAATACTCTGAAGGACCTTTCTTATTATTATTTGTCAGGTCTCAGATTTTCCCCCATTTATTTTTCTCCCAAGATATTTTTGCCTACAACTATATTGTTCAGCGTGTTGGGGGAAAGGAAATCACAAAGTGATGTGGGTATATCAGAAAAATAATACTAGAGCAAATGGAGAAAAATAGGGCAGAATCTACAAGGAAACCACACTTCAGGTGACATTGATTTGTATCCAGGAACAACTAAAAGGCTCTCCAGTGGTTCTAAATACTTAAGAGCATATTCATTTCCTTCTAGAAGAAACCAAAATTACCCAGTAATTTAATTCTTATTGAACAAGAAAAGCAGTCACACACACACATGCACATAAATTCACTGTTTCTCTGTGCTTTTTTCCATGTGCTTGAAACTGAAGGGTTAGAAATATATTTATACCACATGAAATGAGGAAGCAACCTTCAGCTATTGTTAGCTTGGCCTTGGGCTTCTTGGAATGTCAACTGATCGATCAAAGAGTTGTAGCCAAATTGCCTATGACAGGATATGTTCTCTTAGACAAGCAGACAAATGTCTATCATGCACATTTGCTGTTCTCAGCAATAGCAATAAAGGTCCCAGCTAATGAGTTAAAAAAAATAAAAAGGAGGGAGTAGGAAAAACTTTTCGGAATACACTGGATTCATTCTCTTGACCCTTTTGTGTATATATGTCCTTACTCCTGTTCCTGACATAGTTGGTTATTGTCTCCTGAGTTGTTTTAGGGGTTTTGAAAAAATATTATTAATATTCTTGTATTGCCTATAAAGATAATTAATGATTGATTACTGACAGATCTGTTTTGGTGGACAATTGCCATCTAAAAAATTACTATAAAATGTAAATTATAGTTTGCATGCTATATTTTTGAATAGCCAACACTTTCCATATGAAAAGAAGGTATCAGAAGTACAGCTATTTCAGTAAGAGCAAGTCTGCTGGAAAAAAACTGTCTTCACCTTTTATTCAGAATGCATAGCTTTACAGCAAGAGACCTTTCTGTTGCTACTAAAACCTCTCCTATGTAGATTTTCCTCACGGGTTCTTTGCAGAAAACAACCTACCTGATTTGTACAAAAGAACACTGCTCTCTAGTGGAATAAGGGGAAAGACATCATTACCTCATTCACTTGTTTTTCTTGCCTTCTTGGCTGCAGCTTACGAAAGGCGGCTGAGCTTTGTCCTGGACTTATGACATGTTATGATATATGGCTACAATTATTGTGATATTATACTGTGAAGTGGTTTTGCTCCTGTAATCAAGCAAAAACATTTTCCCCCTAAACTTTCTATTGTAAATTGAAACCGGTAGGTCTCACCATCCCTTCTTTCTTAGTGCTGCCTGTATCAACAAGAAAAAAGCCTACGACTAATAATGATTTAATTTACACAGGAACTTGCAATAATTTAACTCACATCAGGTTAATTTGGAAGTGATTAATGACAGCATTTATGGAGCTGGAAATTTTTAATAATGCTTTACTTGTGAATTTATGGCATTCATGTTCCAGACCGTGGGCTGCCTTTTTGTTGAGCTCTTCCTGTCTACGTGTATCATCCCCTTGCAGGAGTTCAATTCGTGCTTTTCTACCCTCCTGTGTGACATGGGTTGAGGGAGAAGTAGTCTATTTTCAATGCCATATGTTCTGTCTTAGTGGAAGAGGACCATAAAACTAGTACAAATTTGCTCCGATGGAGGACTCTTTGCCCTGAAAATGTTGTTGCCCAAAATATCTTTTTTTTTTTTTTTGAGTTGGAGTCTCACTCTGTCACCCAGACTGGAGTGCAGTGGCCGCTCCCGGCCACCGCAGCCTCGACCTGCTGGGCTCCGGCGATCCTTCAGCCTCAGCCTTCCAAGTAGCTGGAATTATAGGCATGCGCTACCACGTCCGGCTAATTTTTTATTTATTGTAGAGATGAGGTTTCACCAAGTTGCCCAGGTGGGTCTCGAACCCGCAGACTCAGGCAATCCGCTCACCTCAGCCTCCCAAGGCGCGGGATTAGAGGCTGAGCCACCGAGCCCGGTTCCAAAATATCATTTTTAAATGATACTTCCAGGGGTCATGGGCTCCTTTGGTCACCATTTTCATACATTTTGAGCTGGCTAACAGAAAATGGGCTTTTTGGATTTGCCATGGTGGTTTTGCACCCCTGGGTGGGCACAAATGAAGGTAGGAATGATATAGTAACTATGCATTCCAAACCGAGACACACATTTTGACGATTTAAACATGCACTCAGCAGCCCTCAAAAAATGTATCATCAACATGCTCTATTCTTAAGGCTCTGAAAAGTAACCTAAAGTTGATTCTTCTCCCCCTATCTCTCCAACCTTGAGAGTGGTGGGGAACCCTGCTTGGCTCATAATTTTTGTATGCAAATGAACATAAATATTGGTACCAAGAAAAGATGCACAATGGCACCCTCCAACCACCGTCACTTGAATTCTGTCCATTTTCTGATTAGCATTAGAATTTCAGTATAAAATTATAAAGAGCAATTTGAAGAGGCAACTTTTTAATTTCAGAGATGGCTGGGGACAAAGGTGAGCTAGAGGTCTCAACACCCTTACATTCCTGCTAGTCAGCAGAATACACTGTGATTATTCCATGGCCTACTCACTTCTGTTCTGGTTGTACTCTGGCTCTGCAGATTATCAGATACAGTTGTGAGCAGCAGAAGTCAAGAAAAAAAAGATGTTTTGTGAGAGTGAAAAGCATACTTCTTTTAAAAATATGCTTAATATTAATCTCCACCCCTTCACATCTGGACAAAATTAATAATCTCTAATTAAATCTCACTTCAAAAAGCAATCAAAATAGTCTCACTGAGCGATGTGTCTTGTTATACAGAAGGCGGTAGTAAAATGATGCTTCTTTGCCTAAGTTATCCTTTCTAAGCCAATGAAACAAAGCGCACTTTCAAAATTCCAGTCAAGGGGACCTGTCAGTTACCATTTCATATGTGTATGACAATGCAACACCATTATTCAGATGGTGGGAGCTGCTATTGAAAACAAGCTTGAAGAAGAGATGGAAAGAGATGGATAGAAGAAATACATTCAAGCTTTAGTTCTTCCACCAGACATTTTGAGCTCTGAGTCATGTCACTTCTTTGTGGCTCACTTTTTTTAATACATAAGAATTACCTATATGGAAAATTGCCATGGGGGTTAAATAAGGCAATGCAAGAACAAGATTTCTAAAAGAAACACAATATACTGCACATAGTGAGGAGTTTAATTACTATCTCAGCTACATGCAAGCTGTGTAGCCCACTCTGTTTGGTTTCTTAATCTCTCCAAACTTGAGTTTCACTCAGAAAGTTGTTATAAAGACTAGAAAACGTGTATGCCAAACCACTGACCCTGTTCTTGGCACATAAGCAAGGATCAACAAATGATAAGTTGGATAAAGAGGAGCTTGATAACGAGGGTTAGAGATACTTCATGACAAGCACCTAGGCTATTTCTGGTTATGCAGTGTGTCATAACGACTAGGTGGATGATAATTATAGTGGTAATAATCAGAACAGTGTTGTTACTATTGATGATGAGGATGGTGATGATGACAACAGCACCAAAACCAATGACAGTAATGGAGAAGAAATGCTTAATATGACAGCTGGAAACTTTAGCCGGAAACATTATGATGCATTCAAAATAATTAATATCTTTGGATTTGAAAATAGATTCCATTACTTAGTCATATTCTGAACATGAGCAAGTTATTAACTTCTCTGAGCCTAAATGTTCTTATTTGTGTAAGTTTTGAAGGCTTCTTTCTCTTCCTTCTTCAATGAGAGCTTGTCAGGGGTATGTCAGGCATAGGTGCATAGGCGTATATGGTCAGCAGATGAAGGAAGAGAAAGGATCAAGTGTGGGAGGTTTGCATAGATCAGGCATGGAAGGGGAACACATCACTTTACTCATATTCTACTTGTCAGAGCTAGTTATGCAAAGAGGGTACTGAGTCACAGTTTCCTGCTGAGAAGTCACTTTCCAGCAACAACCCAACTCCATGGAAGAGAAGCATGAGTCTATGGTGGCGGACTCGTCATCTTTGCCACAGTCTACTTCTGTGACTCTCAACTATCCATTTCTTTCCCCCAAACACAGAACACACTCCCCATTTCCCCCACAGAGGCAACCCAACATCCACTTCAGTGCTTTGATCAGGATCTGCAGGAATTGCCCAGTCCTTACCATGATGTAAGTCTTCTCAAGACCTAGCTGCCTAAGATCTGAGAGAACAAGCTAATTGCAACTCTCCATACATTTATCCTTAAATAAGAATGGAACAAATACAGAATACTCACAATGAAACTCTTTTTTAAAAGGGAAGATTTCAGCCATAGCAACTGCCTTGAGGGTGAGGAAATTTCTTAAATAGTCCAGGATTCTTGGAGATAGTTGTCCGTTGTCCATTTTCCTTCAAAACCTCAGATGCAGAATTACCTTATGATCTTATTATGAGGATCTTATTGGTCCACTGTACTCCATCTCCATATGTAAAGTGAAAATTAGAGCAAATATACAACTTGGAGACTGTTTAACTTAGGCAGGCTCTTTCTTACTAATGAAAATGTGTGATATCAAAGATTATTTTAAAACTTGACCAAACCAAAGACGGTTTTTTAAAGGTTGGACTCATGGTTTCTTTCTTTGTCAGTACAATTTCTTCCATAATTTAGTAAAACTTTGATCTACTTCCTTGTAGATGATGCCATGTCCCAGTAACCTCTGACAATGTTGAATTTTACCTGAGCCCTGTGGTTCTAAAACAGATAGCTACGAAATCGCCATGTGACTTAGATAAAACTCATGCAGTTACCCTTGTTTATCTATGATGAGGCCAGACACAGACTCCCCACACCAGGTCCTTTTTAGCCATCTTTACTCCTTCCTATAAAACAAAAGCTCTTTCTGCCTGACCTTTGCAGATCTGCTGGCTGGAGTGTTCCGCCTACAGCAATGGTCTTTCTGAATAAAATCTCTGCTTAACTATTTTAAGTTTGTTTTTATTTGACAACACTAAGGTTATTTTGTGGTCAAAATTCTTAAACTTATTTCTTTGTTTTCTCATCCTCATTTCTCAGTATTGATTAAAGTCTTTCAATCTTGATAACATCTGAAACAACAGGTGGGAAGGCTGCTTTCTTAACCCAATCTCAGCTATAAGTCATTTTATCTAACTTAGCGGTCCCTTGGTAGCTCCACAACAAATGTAAAACTTCATCTATGTTAGTGTCCAGTTCTTTTATGAATCTGGGATTGAACCACCCACCAGGTGTCACATTAAGCTATTTAAGCAGTTTCATTTACACTACCCACAAGCTACCCCTAATATGAAAAATGAAATGATGGAGGAGAATTCGCAATGACGAGGTGGCATGAGTAGCATTCATTGTAACTTAAATAGAAGAGATTGAGGAAAAGTTGTTGGAAAAAAAAAGTATATACACATACATACATATGTATGTATCCATATACACATGTGTATATATATATGTGTGTGTGTGTGTGTATATATGCATATAACACAAGAACAAAGAGAAAATTATTCATAGCCCATTTTCATCTAGAAAAGTATTTGAGCTAATTAAAATTTTTTAAAAAAGCAATCTTGATAAGTATGAAATCTTAGGAATCATGTAATAAAGAGGATAATGATAATAATACAAATACCCAAAAATATGGGTTAAAGTCATGTATTTAGCTTTGAGCTCGCTGAAACAGAATTGACAAAAGGGGAATTGGTTTGATCATATACTTATCAATGTATAACAAAAGTGAGCATTTATGTGTAACAGGATGAAAGAATAAATTGGAATCTGTAACTACAGCTTTTGAAAAAATGAAACTATAATAATGGGAGGTTCTTTGTTCTACAGAGCACATTGATAGGTGGGGACTTTCAAGCTGAGGAATAAAAGAAACAGAAAACTGTGTTTCTTTGCATAACAGGAAAATCTGAAGCTCATTAAGCAGCATGGCGTGGATGGGTGAACCACTAAGATGACAAAAGTCCTCGCCAACATTATTTGAACCATCTCCATGTCCTCCCAAGTTTTGAATAAGAGTTACTAATCCCATGAAAAGCTTGTGTTTTTTGAAGAAACCAAGGAAACCATTATGTTCATCTTCTGGAATCACAGCAAAGTATAAGAAAGAAATTATGTTTCATATCTTAGGGGAAAATGATGACTTGGCCTAACTAGTTTGAGAGATGACAAAAGATTTTTTTGGTTATTCTTTGAATTTACATGTTCATATAAAGGAAACTAAAGTGTAAGATAAGTCATGACCTTGAAAATTAAGCCTCCAGTACTTTGAAGACTTCTGGTATCAGGCCGTCCCTTCTAATTACCGTCAATAAAAGCCAATTGTATTAGTCACTATTGTAATTTTGAAAATCTAACACTCTGAAGGATGTGAAGAATATTGCCCAGGCATACACATTTTTGGAACCCATACTTCATAATGGAAACAATATGTATTCCTAAACCTACTGTGTATCAGTGTTATTCGTTATTTGCTTAGGGACTTGACATTGTGAAGTTGAAAGACTATGTAACTTACATAGCTCTATTTAAAGAAAAAATTTCTAACTTATCTATAATTATATAATTCAGGCACAAGTATACAGTACACAATGAAGCACTCTTTCAAAACAAACTTCATTAATAAAAAATATTTAAAATCAACAACAAAAAGATCAATGTGATAAATAGCAACTTAAACAACGAATACATAATGAGCTACAGAATGAAAAACGAAAAGCTAAAGCCAACTGGGAGACAAACAATGGCTCTATAAACAGTAACCACAGCCATAAACTGAAGGCAGAGGTTTACACGTAAACTATTCCGAAGGACTCATTGGTCATCTCCATTATATCTCATGAGGTTCTGCCAGAAAGGCATTAGTGCAAACTATTTGAAACATAGGAAATTAATGATTATGAGATCCATAGTTTCTGCAGTTCTATGTTAGCATCATTATTCCAGTTTTTAATATTCACATTCTTTATAATGAGTTTTGCATTTTCTTCAATTTTCTCTGGGCAGATATATTTCAATTCCACGTAACTTAATGGGGAAATTGTGTGAAGATAATGTGGGAATAAAAGGTGTCCCTTCGTTTTCTTTTCATATTTTTTCTTTCCCTAAGGTAAAAAAGCAAAGTATAAGAAATAGTAAAGTGAAACTTCACTAAAAAATATAATACAAGGTTTTTATATTGCTATTATTGGGGAACAGGCCAAAAATCAACTATATAAACACGGCTTTCTGTGTCACTCAAAAATGCTGAGATTTCAAAGTTATTTCATCTTTACCTCCTGGATCAGTTTCCAGATTGTTAGCTCAAGGATGGAAGATAGATTTACTTCAAGTATGGGGACTGACTCTCTTGGTAGATAGATAGATAGATAGATAGATAGATAGATAGATAGATAGATAGACAGACAGACAGATACACACACATACTAGACTTTCTAATCTCAAACATTCTTTTGCCTTATTCCACAAACCAACAAAATGTTTGAAAGAACCCCCTGCCATATTTTATGCTTCTTAACCACATCATATAGAATTCTAAGCTGTCTTGAACCTGAAATTGACACAAACATCCATTTATATGTCATGGTATATACTTCTGAATATGTGGTCATTATATTGTTTGACACCTACAAAAAGTTGCACCTCTACTCTCTTTCATTATAAATGGGGAGTAAGAAAAATGAGATCATCCTTTGTACACTCAAACAACAAAATCAACAAAGATCAGAATCAGATGGCAGCAAAAATGCACAAGTGCCCTCATGCAATAGCACAACTTAGTGGGAAGGGGCATAGGCAACAGTCTCAGGCTGTCTGAGTATGAGTCTACCCCCATCCCTTCTGGCTGTATACACTTGAGCAAGCTGCTTAATCTACTTGTGCCTCTGTTTCATATCTCTAAAATATAGATAAAAATAAGAGGACCTATATCATAGGGTTGTTGTGAGGCCACATTAGTTAATACATGCAAAGTGTTTTTAGGAGTGCCTGACACAAGGTGGTAAAATATCATTTATCTTTAATTTTATCATTATCATTCTTAGTATTATCATCACATAATCGCTGTTATCTCTGTTGTTATCATTATTGTACCATCACCATCATCATCGCTGGCCAGGAAGAGTAGCTTATAACCAGGGTAGAGGTAGCAACATATCTAAAGAACTGAGTGTCTGAGTTTGAGGGATGAAAATGGTTCTTTAAAATAAGTGGGTTCCCAGGAAGAGGATTTATTCTAGGAGTGGGAACAAGTCTAGGAATCCTGCAAAGAAGTTAAAACTATGACAAAGTTGCTAATTTGTTGCCATTCCTCGAGACATCTCAGAAAAAAGACTGCAGACATTCCCCTATGGCTCCACCCTCGCAAAAGTTCATTCTTCTACATTTTGGAACTTCTTTTGGCATGAGCTACTGAGAAAAACAAAAATACCCCACTTATTATTCTTATTCCTAATTCACTTTTATAAATGAAAACAGATTTTTTTGGACAATAAAATACACCAATTTCTTTTTCTGATTATGAAATAGTGTAGAGTGCAAGGGTTTAAAGAAATAAAAATTCTTGCTGCTTCATTTTTGGGAGCTGACCTTTTAGAAACAGGGTTACCTTTCTCCCACTTACTGGTGATTTCAGACCTTTGTTACGGGTTTTAATAATCCCAGCCTGGTTCAATTTATTCCAGCGGCTGAAGCAGAGGCGCTAAATGCCTTATTAGCACCTTCTAGTTAATACATTTAAAAAACTTAACACAGTGAAAAAGGGTGGATGTCAGACATGTCTTTCACAGGAATCCGCCCTTCTGCTTCCGCCTTATAAGCTTTGCACAAAATTCTACCCCTGTGATTCTCAGTTTTCTTATCTGTTAGATGGAGGAATCACATAACATAAAATCAAAAGAGAATAAATAAAATACTAAAAGTTAAATGATTGGAACATCGTTAATGATCAATACCTGCCAGCTCAGTTTTCTCTCCCTTTTCTGAAAACCAAATACCACCAAATATACTTGTAAATTGTCCTAGTGAGACCAGGTCAATTTCTGTCCTTGCATCTGGTTCTAAGACTTTTCAGCTTTTACTTTTAACATCTGAAATGATCCTTACCCAAAAGAGTAAGGCCGATTAAATAAAACAAACCAATATTTTGGGAGCACTTACTTCAAACAAAGTATGACATTTGATCATCAAGTCAGTCTTGTGATGCTGGTATTATTTGCCCATAAAACAGATGATAAGACCAAGGCTTAAAGTTACTTAACTGACATATTTAATAAGTCTAAGAGCAAGGTTTTAAACTTCTGACCCCATATCTTATGATTTTTGCTAGGCTTCCTCCGTGAGCTCTGAACTTAAAAAAAAAAAATATATATATATATATATATATGTATATATATACACATATATATGTATATATATATACATAGATAGATAGATAGATAGATAGATAGATGTGTAGTTTTGTTGCATGAATATATTGTGTAGTGGTGAAGTTTGAACTTTTAGTGTACCCGATACCCACATAGTGAACACCGTACCCAACAGGTAATTTTAAAATCCTCATCCCCTTCCCATCCTGCCCCCTTCTGGAGTCCTCAGTGTATTATTCCCCTCTGTATGGCCTTGTGTCCCCTTTGAGTGGCTCCCACTTTTAAGTGAGAACATGAAGTATTTGGTTTTCTACGTGATTTTCTTTTTTACTTTGATTTTCTACTTGAGCTGTCTTTTACAAGTAAGTAGTATTTTCTTTTTCTCTCTAACTTAAGAGTGATGCAGTGTCTCATATATAGTGTAGCTCTAACTTTCCGAGATAGAGTAATGAACCAGAGACAGAGTCCTTGCTGAATTGAGACTTACAAACATTAAAGGTGGGATGGGAAGATCAGGAATAAAACAAATAAATTGATAACATTTCTAGGGGTATTAATTGCCATGAAGACAAATAAAGCAAAGTAAAGAGTTAAAGATAAATGGTGGGGAGAGATGCTCTATTACATAGGGTGGCCAGAAAATGCCCCTTTAACTAAGTGCCTTTCCAGCAGAGTTAAGAATTAAATAAGGGAGCAGCTATTACAATATCCAGGAGGTGAGCTTCCCATGCAGAGTACGTGCAAAGGCCCTGTGGCAGAAGCATTACTATCACGTCTGAGGAACTGAAATGAGGCCAGTGTGGTCAAAGTAGATTGTCAAAAGTGAAGAAAGATAGGTGCTGAGGTCAGAGTTAGTGTTAACTGAGATTATTTAAACTGTGTATGTCAAGTTAAGGACTTTGGATTTTACTCTAATGGAGAATTAGATGGCAGGAGTTACCTGATTTTGCTCAAGTTTTAATAGTTTTACTTTGGCTGATGAGAAGAGAATAAAGTATGAAATGGTAAAAAAGTAATAATAATAAAGACTAGGAAATTATTGCAGTACTCCAAGTAAGATTGTTTTTAATTATCTTTAGAGCATCACTCTCTTCTTTCACCTCCTAATTCACCTAAATTTATATTTCTATCTTCAGCATCAAAGTGTTTTACCCAGCCGGGCTCGGTGGCTCAGCCTGTCATCCCGCGCCTTGGGAGGCCGGGGTGAGTGGGTTGCCTGAGCCCGCGGGTTCGAGACCCGCCTGGGCAGACGAAATCTCATCTCTACAATAAATCAAAAAAATCAGCCGGGCATGGTAGCGCGCGCCTGTAGTTCCGGCTACTCGGAAGGCTGAGGCGGAAGGATCGCCGGAGCCCAGCAGGTCGAGGCTGCGGTGGCCGGGAGCGGCCACTGCACTCCAGTCTGGGCGATCGAGTGGGACTCCAACTAAAAAAAAAAAAAAAAA